>JAXCEF010000510.1:0-35914 GCA_037178605.1 Colletotrichum euphorbiae | reverse complement strand
ATAAAGTACTTTAAAGACTATAAGAAGCAAAACTCTTAGTTAAGCTAGCTAAAAGCAAATTCTACTAATAAGAAGTTAAATTCCTCAGATTTATTATTACCTTAGGACGTATTTAGATATCTAAGAATAAGATCATGGCAGTCTATAACTAGCCTACAACCACTTGCATCAAGAATATATAGTTTTTCCTGAGATTCATTAACTTCTACTGAAGATTTATTAGAAACTACGCTGAGATAAGCTAATAACTTTAGGACTTCACCCAAAAAGACAATATATTCTAATAGACTAAAGAAAATTAAAATAACTTTAGGAAAATCAAGCAACATATAGAAGAAGAAATTATTCTATTTATCCCCAAGCCTAATAAACTATTTAAATTAGAAGCTAATGCCTCGGATTTCACTATAGGCGTATAATTCAGATAATAAGATAATACAAATTAACTATAACTAGTTATCTTTATATTAAAAAAGTTCAGCAGACCTAGACTTAACTACTAGATATATAATAAGGAACTTATAGTAATTTTTAAAGCTTTTAAAAAATAGAGACTATAACTATTAGGAACAAAATACCTAATTAAGGTATATGTAGATTATAAGAACCTTTCTTATTTCATAACCTCAAAAGCACTTAATAAATAAACTACATAATTAGAATTCTTATCTAAATCTAACTTTAAGATTAACTATAAGAAAGGGACTAAGAATAGCAGAGCTAACGCCCTTAGCTACTAACTAGACCACAATATCCTAATACTAGAAGAAACTCAGGTTATCTTAAAATAAAATAAGAATAGAAACCTTATACTAGCAAAAAGACTCTTAATAATAGCCAGGAAAGTTAATACTAGCTTAACTATATAAATAATCCCTAAAACTAGTAGAGAGATATACTTAGCACTAGCACATAAATACTAAGGCGTTACTAACACATAAAAACGCATCTAGCAATACTATAATAAACCTACTATACAATAGGAAGTAGTAAATACTGTTAAAAACTATAAAATCTGCGCTAAGAGCAAGCCTAATTAATATTAACCCTATAGAAAGATCTAACTACTACTAGCACTAGAAGTAGTATAGGAATCTACATCTCTAGACTTTATTATTAAACTACTAAAATCAAAAGAACTAATAACTACTACTAAATACACTAGCATTCTAGTCATTATAAACTAACTTATAAAATATACCTACTTTATCCTATATATAGAATTAAGCACTATAGAAGACCTTAGTTATATATTTCTAAAAACTATTATTAGCTAATATAGTATACTAATAGAAATCATATCAAATAGAGACAAACTATTTACTTTAAAGTTTTCGAGATCCCTAATCTCACAGCTTAGATCTAAGCAAAACTCTCAACCGCCTTTTATCTACAAACTAACAAATAAACCAAACAAATCAACTAAATCCTTAAGATCTACCTACACTACTATATTAATTACAAATAAGATAATTAGGTATTATTACTGCTAATAGCCTAATTCGCCTATAATAGTGCAGTAGGAGAAATATAAAAGAATTGCTATTCTATCTTAAATATAGATTTAACCCTACTATATATAGTAAACTACAATAAGGCCTAGCAGCACTTAAAGCTATGCAGATATTAAGAAAGTTTGAGAAATTCAGCAGGAACTTCCTAAAGACCTCAAATTTATGCGCAAACGCATGAGCAAATACGCTAATAAGAAAAGAGTTAAGGGACTAACTCTAAAGAAGGGAGATAGTATTTACCCCACTTAACAAAACATTAAAACCAAATAACTAAATAATAAATTAGACTACAAAAAGCGTAAACTATTTCAAATTAATAAAAGACTATTGGATATTAGCTATAAACTCTTACTACTAGATACTATAAAGTATTACCTAATCTTTTATATTTACTTCTCAAACTAGCACCATAAGAGTTACGAATAAATAACCTTATTATTATGGAATTAAGTAAACTAGAATCTTTAAGAGCTACTTACTATAACTAGTGAGTAGATTAATAGTAATTAACTAGTTCTTTGACTTAGGGGTAAGAGTAGCTTTTAGGAGTAATATCTAGACCTAATTAAACTAGCTATTACTACTTATATCTACTAAGATCTACTTAAATATTAATAAGAAAGCTAAGAGGGACTCTATTTCTCTCTACTAGAGGGTCTATAAGTAGGCTACTCCTTAGATTTATAGGTTAAAGTTCTTCTCGGTTTAGTTAAGGTAAGCTATAAAATTATTAGAGTTATATTTCCCCCCCTTACTGCCTACCATAGAGAAAGTAGAGACTACTAGTTAGGGGTTAGCATCTAAGTATAAATTAATAATATACTATACCTCTATACCTATCAAATAGAAGTCCTAATCAACTATAATAATATATTTTTTCTATTATACCTATAAAGTATACTCCCTCTACTTACTTAAGAACTTTAGTGGTAGAGGTAGTAGCTTCTAGGTTATTATACTAGGTATTACTAGTAGTTTACTAGTAGTAAATATTTGAGGAGGTATAGCTAATTATTAGTTACTTCTCTATAGCTCCTATATTTATTACTAGAGATACTATAGTACTATTACTAAGTTAGTATATAATCGCTCTTCTTAGGTATTAATTATTAGGTTATTAACTATCTTAGTAACTAGTAGGGAGTAGCGCTTAATCTATGTCTTATTATCATAGTAGTAAGCTTTAAATATGCAAAGGGCTAGACCTAAGTCTATATAATAAGAGGTAGTGAAATATTATTTATTTAAAGCTAAAGAGGAAAAGGTGGAGTTTTCCTACTTTAGTGAGGCTATATTAGGTTTATAGGTAGGCCCTAAGGGCGGTAAATCTAGGTTGAAGCCTAGATAATTCTATCCGGGCGTAGCTTGTAATAGTTCTAGTGCCTATTTAGTTTATAGAGCTTTTCTCTACTTAATAAAAGTATAATTCTATAGATCCTATAAAGCTATACTAAGCTATTTATATCTAGAGGACTTCTCTATAGCTCTAGCCACCTACACGCGAGAGTATAATTAGTACTCTATTATAGTAGCTAGCCTAGATAGATATAATAGGCTAGAAGGTTTAAAGCTAGAGATTTGTTATATTAATCTACAACTTATACTCTTCTCTTCTCTTTATATAGGTACTCTAGATAGAATATATATAATATATCCCTTAGTTACTTAGCGCTATAAGTATAAACTATAGCACTAAGCCCCTTTTTCTAGTTTTCTAAAAGACCTCTAAAGCACTTAAAGCGTATATAAATTAAATTTATTATTAAGAAGATCTACTATTAAGAAGTATGAAAAGGGGTAGTATACGTAGAAAAAGAAGAGGTAGCAAGCACCTTATAATATAGGAGGTAATAATACTATAAGAGTGCGCTGAAGGCTTAGGCGCGCTCTAGCTATACAATATAAATATATAAGAGAATACTAAAAATAAGGCTTTAAGATACTTAGCGCTTAAAAGGAGGGAGTGCTAAAGGGAGCTTCTATAAACGCCTAGCGCTTAAAAGAGGAAGCGCTAAAAAGAGCCTAAAAAAAGAAGATACTTATATCTATAATACTTTAGAGTAGTAGAGGGATATTAAAGTTAAAGTGCTAGGCTTATAACTATTATAATAGTAGAGTGTGGATTAAAGGAAGCAAAAGTACTTATATTAGGAAAGATACAAATATAAATAAGATATAAGTTTATATACTCCTTTAATAATACTAAAGAGTAGTATAAAGGGCTTATACTATGTAATATAAGTAATATAGCTAATATTTTTAATAGAGTCTACTCCTTAGGAGTAAAAGCTCTAATTTAGCTATACGTATTTAGGTTAATAATATCTATAAAGTCTTAGGGTATTAGAATAGTAGATTAATATTAAAGAGTAGGAGTTTAGAGTTATTAATAAGGGGTTAGTATAATATAGAAAGGTGTAGGAGGGGAAGTATTATTAGCTATAGTTAGGAAGAATTAAACTAAAACTAGAAGTTAGAGATAAGAGGATTTATAAGCTAATATTAGCATCTTATATATAAGTTATTTACTTTAAGCTATAGCTTTAGAGCTATAATCTATATAAGAGATAATATATAGATATTAGTCTTAGTTCCTCTTTTATTAATAAAATATATATTTCCTATAGTATTCTTTTTTTTCATAAGTAGGGCTTCTTAGAAAGAGTATTTCCTATAAGGGGCTTTTTAAAGAGGGGATCTTTTTTTTAAAGAGAATATCTTAAAAAGGGTATTATAAAGGATTTAAGGAGTTATTAATAGTCTTAAAGGGTTAAAAAATCTAGAAGGAGGGATAGAATAGGTGAGGTAGGATATAAGAAGGGGATTATAATTAAATAGTTTAAGTAGTTTTAAAAAAAGCTTAGCTTAGCTATTTTATTAGGGAAAAATAGGTGCTAACATTACGTCCACGATAGCTTACGTCGGAAGCCGTTGAACGCCCCACCATGGAATTAGGGTTGTCTGCTGAGACAAGGGCGGAAACTATTATTTACAGTAAAGTAGAAGCCGTTGAGATTTACCACAGTAAAATAGACAAAAGTGAGATGCAATTAAAGCCACAATTCGGGCGATTATGAAACTCTAGTTTTCAGTGTTATATTCAGCGACATGAGTCCAGAAATAGGTGAATAGGGTAGTAGATATTTTTATAATATCGTCCCATTCCCCATATTAAGTAGCTAATCACATAATAGAGCTATTAGCTAGGTTAGAGAGCCTAACTAAGCAATAGAACGCAAGTAGGGAGGAAAGTAGATCAAGGAGAAAGTATACAGAATTAAGGGGCAGGAAGGTGAGATTATAAAGAGAAGAGAAGAGTAATCATTTATAGAGTTAGATAGAAGGAAGTAACCCATACATATAGCCAAACATAGAGCCATTTGTCCACAACACGCAGTATTCCACTTTGATATGTACGTCGTGTCAGTATGCGGTGGTAGCTAAGGAAGTCACAGCCCATTTGCGGAGTCGCCACCGGTCAATCACCACCGAGGCCAGGAGCAAGGTAGCCAGATTGGCCAGCAATATTCCCAACATCATCCGCAGCCAGGCCGATTTGCAGTCATCCCAATACCCAGATCCCACAGTCAACCCAGTCGCCCATATTGCACCAGCCCAGGCGGACGATTTGCATTGCCACACATGTCGTTACGTGTGCCGCCGCGTGCGAAACATGCAGGAGCATTGCCGGGCAGAACATGGATGGCAGAATGATTGGCGGAAGGGGGGTGATATGCGCAAGAAAGCCAAGGCAGTCAGGGATTTACCGTGGACAACAGGGGTATCATGCCAGCGGTTTTCTTTTAACACGGGCCGCAAGCGGATGGTTCGAGGTCAGGCGGGGGTTAGGGGTGGCCGTCAAACGCAGCAAGCCAGCAGTGCCAGCGGCCGATGAGACCGGGTGGTTCGTTGCGTTACACGACAAGCAGGAGGCGAGGTTCGAGGCCGGCGCGCGCGAGGAAGTCAGCACAGTGGACGAAAAGTTGGAGCCGAACGGGTAGTTATACCGCGTCGGATAGACGAGGGATTTAGAAGGGTTGAACAAGACGCAGTTACAGGAGGCCACGCGACCGATTGAGGACGGCGAGGAGACGTTGCAGGCCGTGTGGGCCGTGTTCAACAGTATCGCAGACAAGGCACGCGCGACGGCAGGACCGCACAAGGTTAGGCACGACGCATTATTCGAGGCGGAGCGGAAGGAGATAGGCCAGAAGCCGGTACGGCCGTTTGACAACCGCATGGAGGACGATACATAGCAGCGGTAAAGGAGGTTTGGCGCAAGATGGTAAGCATATGGTTCCGCATGGACGAGTGGCCGGAGCGTGAGCGGCCGCCATACCGATTCACCGTCCGGCAGGGGGTTTTGTGGGACGCGTTCATCAGCCGCGCCGAGGCGGACATCAGCAGCAGGCAGGCCGCGCAGGCGGAGGAGGTTGAGAGGATGTGTTTGGACACCATCATCGCGTTCGTCGAGGACCCGTACAAGCAGAGCCAGAGGGAGAGTGCGATAATTGGCGCGTTGGCGGTGTTGGGCATCCGCGAGGACGGCGGGTGGCACCAGGCGACGGAGTACACGACGAATTATTCGGCCGTCATCAAGGTGGCCAAGATGTTCGTCGTATACCAGGCGTGGTTGGAGCGGCAGGACGAGGTGGCGGAGTTGACGGCGACCAGGGGGGCCAAGGCGGCATACGAGGAGGCCAGCAGCGTGTTCCGTTTAGTGCGCGACAAGGTGCGGCGGTTCATGACGCGGATGCCCGGACGGCCGGACGACGAGCCCAGGGCGATGAATTGGATTTACGACGCGCGCACGTACGGCATGCACATCCGGTTCAACACCGTGGCGCCGGGCATGGTGGATTGGAGCGGCGACCGGATATCGTTCCGGCGGGTGCGGGTGCGGGTGTGCGAGTTGGCCGAGATGTTCCACGGGGTAGCGCAGGAGGCGCGGACGTTGTTGTTGGCGCAGTTGGCGATGGTGGGTGGTGATGGTGGTGATGGTGGTGATGGTGGTGATGGTGGTGATGGTGGTGATGGTGGTGACCGCCATGGCGATGGGTACGGAGGCCGATCGGCGTTAGCAGCAGCGTTGCCAGCCATCAGGTGGGAGGACATGCACGACGACCATAGCCAGGACCGGCCGGGGTATTCGTTTTTGCAAGACGACCGCAACGAGGCGTGGGTGGGCAAGGGGAAGGCATGGATCGCACGGCGGATCGCGGCATCGGAGGCACGGCGGCGGGCGTGGTTAGACCGGTTGCGAGGGGCAGCAGCAGCAGCAGCAGCAGAGGCGGAGGAGGCCACGTCCAACACCAGCAACAGCCACCACCCATACCGCGAGAGGACGGTGCGGGCATTCGAACAGGCGTTTGAATCGTTCTGGGAGCGGTTGTGGATGTTGATGCACATGGTGGCAGGGCAGCCGGCGCGGGCACCCGAGTTAGCAGGCATCAGACACGCCAACACGGCCAACAGCGGGGTGAGGAATGTGTTCGCACACGACGGCATGATATGTTTCGTCACGTCGTATCACAAGAATTACCGTCAGATGGGGACGGCCAAGGTGATACACCGGTATTTGCCGCGCGAGGTTGGCGAGTTGTTGGTGTGGTATTTATGGTTGGTGTTGCCGTTTTGGCAACAGGTGGAGGGCATCATCCATCAGACGGACCGGAAGAGCGCGTTTTTATGGGCGGACGACGTGGTTGTGAGGGTTAGGGGGGCAGGCGATGAGAGCGGTGACAATAGCAACCGGGATGAGGAAAATGGCAGTGGCGTCAACAACAGCATCATCAGCAGCAGCAACGAGGAAGCCGCGCCAAGCAGGGTGCCGTGGACGGACGAACGGTTATGGAAATCAGACAAGGCAAGACGGATCATGCAGCAGCACAGCGAGCGGTTAGTGGGCAGCAAGATCAACATCAGCGGGTGGCGGCACATGGCCGTCGCCATCGCCAACCGGTATTTGAACGAGGCGTTCGGGCGGGCGGACGACAAAAACAACGACAACAACAACGACGACAACGACGACGACGACGACGACGTAGGGGTTGAGGACAGCGCATTGGATTTGCAGGCCGGGCACGGCACGCACTTGGCGGGGATGATATTCGGGCGGTTGTACCAGGAGGCCCCGTTCGGCACGGCGGCGTTGCGGGACAGGTTCCGGGCCGTTAGCCGGCAGTGGCACCGGTTGTTGGGGTTCGGTGCCGAGGACCGGGGCGGCGGGGCACCAACCAAGCGGCGGCGGACGGCGGCGGACGAGGAGTTCGAGGGCCAGCGGCGGCGGCGGTTCACGCGGTTACAGTTGGCCAACGCGGGCGGGCAGTTGCGGCAGATGATGGCGGACCCGCGGGCGGCGTTCCGCGGCCAGCAGGAGCACGTCATCCGGTCGATCATGCGCGGGGATGACCCGATCGTGCAGGTGACGGGCACGGGGGGCGGCAAGAGTTTGTCGTTCATGTTGCCGGCGTATTGCGCGCCGGACGGGGTGACGATCGTGGTGACGCCGTTGGTGGCGTTGCGCAGCGACATGGACGCGCGGTGTTCGAGGTCGGGGTTGGCGTCGACGACATGGCGCAGCAGTTGGCGTGATGGGCGGGACGATGCACATATTGCGGGATACGCCGGAGAGAGGGCGACGCGCAAAAGTTCGACGATTGCCCAGGCTGCGGGGAACAGGCGTGGGGTTGGACGGCACAGTACAGGAGGCAGATGGAGGAGGCCATGTTGGACCGACGGATGATGGAGAATTTCAGCAGTTGTTTCCATTGCGGATTGCCACAGGGTTGGTGCCAGCGATGGGAGCCGTTAGGCGAGGACGGCGGGCGGTTCAAAGAGGTCGAGGGGGGTTCATGCCAGCACGAAGGGTTGATGGTCGAGATGTTCGCCGTGGCGACAATCAGTATCGGGTCGGAGGCATACGAGGAGACGGTCAGGGCGATGCGCAGGGCGGACGGGTTAGAGGAGTGGGCGTCAAGCGAGAGGGAGGTATACGAGTGGTTAGGGCAGGTGATGGAATGGGGGAGGGTTGCAGTCAAGCAAGTTATGCCGGTTGACCAGCCAGTTGTGGCAGAAGGCAGTGGAGGTTAGGGTTAAGTTATGAGTATCCAGGTGTTATTTACAGAGATAGGGTAATTTAGGTTCGTATGAAAATAGAAGAAAACAGGTTGAAAAAGTCAATATAAGATCGATATGCAGCATACCATAAGTATCATCCAAACACACCAAAATGGTTAAAGGGGAGAACTATGTGAATGATTAGCAGTAGTAATATTATATTTAGGGTTGCATAGATCAAAGTGATTATCATAAGAGGAAAGCCAGAAGTATGTATTGTGAAGTAATACGTAGGGATTTAGTTAGAAGAGTTTAAGGTAGGATATGGTCCATAAGATTAATAGAAGCAAGCGTGGTTCATAGGATTCAGCAGCCATTGTAGAAGGAGATAGTAAAGTAACCAGGTTAAAACAAACGTAGTTGTATAGCAATTATAACCAAGTTAAAGTCATAAGAAAAGAGGAAACAGTATAAGTGAGAAGAGGGTTAGAAATAGGCAAGGAGGATAAAGTAAGAGTTAGAGAAGATATGGAAATAGGCAAAGAGAATAGAGCAAGAGTTAGAGAATACATAAGGTTAGTCAAAGGGGACCAAATAAGAGGTAGAGAAGAGATAAAAGTAGGAAAGAAGGACAGAATACAAGATAGAAGAGGTATTGAGATAGGCAAAAGGGATTTAGAGTGAAGGTAAAGAAGAATTTAGGGTTAGGCAGATGAGGATAGAGTGAAGAGTAGAAGAGGGCTAAGAGTAAGCAAAAGGGATAGTATATAAGTTCAAAAAAAAGGTAAGGGTTAGATTAGGAAAGATGCCTCTAGTGTGTGGAATGCGCTACCACATGCACCCACCGGTGCCGCCCACCGCCAATCACAGCCGCACCGGTCCTCCACTGCGCGCGGGCCCGACCGAAGAATGCAGCCCATCTCGCCCCAACTGGCCAATCACGGCGGCCATATTTGCGAAGGCCAACTGGTTCTAGCAACTGGCAATGGATGGCAAGCGCAAGCAAGCAAGCAAGCATCATCTGTTTGTTTGTTTCGATGTGCCGGTGAATGTGACAATAGCAAATACAATAGCGGATGATCATGACGACAGGAGCAGCATCAAACTGTGGTGTCTTAACTTCTTCCTCAATATACTGTGCAGAAGAGTTGTGCAGCTGGAAAGAAATCAGTCTGCACCATTGAGGGAGAACACCTCCAACTTGCACTTACATACAGCACTAGGAACGAGCCCTCATTGGCTGTAACCAAGACATGCAAGATGCCCCTTGAACACCTTGAAGTCTAAGTCCATCAAGTCTTGCTCGGTTTCCTCACGGTCGCACCTCAAGGACGAAGACATTTTGTCCCCATTTTGGCAACATATTCCAGGGGCCTAATGACAAGAGCCGGAGCAGACAGCCATGTCGCGGGCTAAGCTGATTCCATCGGGTCCTCGCTTATCACGCACCTGCCGATGCACCCTTGTAAAGGAAGTCTCCGGCTCGGAGCACCGACGGGAACATCACCGACTTCCCCGGCGCGGCCTTGGTCTCAATCGCACCCGGGTAAACACACTGCCGGATCATGCCCCGCGTCAAGCGTCTTGATTTGCGGGGCCCCGGATTCACAACCACTTCTCGAAATGCCCCACGACTCAAGACGCTTAATTCGGGCTCCCTAGGCAACATCATTGCTATCAATAGACTCTAGACGCTATACAAGCCGCGGGATTACTTTGAAGGTCCCACTACATAGAGGCAGGGCAAAGATAGTAGCGTTATTCTCATTAACATAATTCACAAAGTCGATCTTCTCTATCACCTCCTCAAACCCATCACACGAGTTCACGGAAAAATAGCTTTCTCTAAGAGAGGCTATAAAGCTGAGGAAGGAGGTGCCCTCACTTTGAGATTCAAGTCTAGAGTCATAGGTACTTTTCTCATCTCTAACAACATTCCATCGCTATATAACTTCAAAGCTGGGACTAGCGAAAACCCACTAATGCTGAAGATAGGCTAAAACTTCTACCACATTTTCAGATCCCAAAGCTCTCTCAGCATTCCATCTTGCAATCCAATTCACCAACTTGACTTACTTTGTTCATGGCACACTTCAACATCTATCGTGCAATCAACTAGATCTGTCTGTTGCTCCGGAGACATATTTCATCGCTTCCAAGGCTGCTAATTCATGGTTTTTACGTCAAGTGAGATACGATGTAACTTTGTCATGTTTTAAGAAATCCATGGGCTTGGTGCGATTCGGAATTGGTGCTTTACATGAGCCGTCAACGCCAAGTTGTATGCGAAGTTGAAATTTGAGCTAGACATACCTCTTGAGTGAATGGACCAAGAAGGTCTGCCCACTCTGAATTAAGCACTGCGAGCAAAACATCTCCAGAGACTTCAAGGCGAATACCGGAATCAATCTACCTTTGCCAAAGACCCTGCTCTCTAGACTCTTCAACAGCTTGGCCTTGCGTTCGCCCCATTAGCTCTGAATCACACTTGGGTTTAGCTGTACTCGCGGGGGCGGCAACTTACCTTGTGCATCCTAGGTGAGTTAGGACCCTTGCCTATGTTACCTGCCAGCATCGCGAAGTTCGGACCAGATCTGACTTTGCTTTTTCATACGCACAAATCAAGCTTCAGCATCTAACTAAAAGCCCAGCTAACAGCTGTAGGTAGCGAGCTTCGCAAACCAAACGCGACCAAAGTCTCAGTACAAACCCCACTTCACTACACCCCAAGAAATGAATAGCAATCAAAAGTCTCAATACTCCGAGTCATTAATAACGCACTTTGCCAGGTTGACCAGTTCAAGAGGTCGGATCTGTGAGGGGAAATTATGGGTCTCTTCTAGGCCAGGACCTTGTTTGCACAACAGACCAGGGGTTCAATAGGATGATGAGATGAAGGATCACGCTGCTCGGGCGGGGTTTCCCGCTTTTTGTCTATGGCGCAGGCTATAAAGGAGGAGTCGCTTCCTTTAGCTTTCAACCTAATTTTCGACATTGGAGAACATTCCTATGGCGACGTGGATTACGGCGCAAAGACATGCGGCTACGGAGGCACTGATGAGCCATTCCAAGCCATGGACAACGCGTTATTGGAAATCATCGAGTCTCGCCTGAAAGACTGCACTGACAACAGTTGCAACGATGTGGCATTCATTTTAAGCCCAACGACAGACGACATGGGGACCTCTCAGGATGAGCTGCGAGAGGCGTTGAAACCCAAGGGAATTCGGAACAAGTCTCAGTTTTTGATGAATGACAGGGCGAGCGGAGGAGATCAGCAACTTTTGATGACACGGCGGAGGACTCGTCGCATGGATACAGTTGACTGGGCCGGGAATGCGCTCAACGATCTGAGCGAAACTCAGCGGCGCATCGACAGCTGGGGGGCCTGGGCGAACATTACTTTGCGAAGAGCATCGCAAAACTATCCGCTATCAAAGGCACTAACGTACCGAGGTACAACGACTACCATCAGCCCTCGGGGATCTGAGGTTGAAAGGATACGTCGGGGCCGCGGAAGAAGGGAGCTTACAGGATGTTTCCTTCTGTGTATGGTTTGGATAGAATGGATTAAGTATATCGTTTTATTGGGATGAGACCTAACATTAACGTGAGGTTTGCTGATGATTTGATAAGACCAACTTATGGACCACAGCAACTGAAAGAACTCACTCGAGACGGGATGTTGAGTCATTGACTGACTGCAAACCTGTGCCTTGCGGTTTGAACAGCGTCTTTTTGACATCTGAGGATGACAAGAACTCGTCAAGTATGAAGATGTACTTGAGACTGGGCTTGAAGTGTGACAAGAGGCAAGATTCGAACACCAATCTGAACCTGCAGACACATGTAATTTCGTAATTAATTGAAATGTGTCTCTAAGAGGGTTGTTAACATCAGTGATATAGACATTCTCAGGGCCTGGAAATTGGAAGATTTGGTTCACAATGCTCACTGTGGAAGATGTGCTACTGTGCGCTATCTTCCCCGGAAGCCTGACGCTTGACAGAATACAAACGATCACGAGGTTGCTCCTATTTAGGCCGACCGAAAAAAGTTATTTAGGGGAAAAAACTGTCCTACGGATTGGTGCCTGATTCGTGGAGTTGGCGTAGTCCCCCTTGTATTAAAATGCGGCGAAGTCGGCCACTTAAGAGGTAAACCAGGGGGTTCGTCTCACCTTAGTCTGACACATGTATCGACCCCGAGGTTGTAGCCTAAAATTAGATAAACCTAGATTAAGCTTTCAAGGAAGCCTGACGCTTAATAGAATACAAACGATCACGAGGTTGCTCCTCTTTAGGCCGACCGAAAAAAGTTATTTAGGGGGAAAAACTGTACTATAGATTGTCAGCTGACTCGTAGAGTTAGCGCAGTCCCCCTTATATTAAAATGCGGCGAGGCCGGCCACTTACTGCGGTACGAGGCCAAAGTTTTACCCCTTTTACAGGTATTTGTGGCTCAAGCAGACCAGGTGCGGTACATCGATCGCAGGCGAAAGACCGGCCATTCAGCAGTTATTCCAGAGCTTCCTGTGGGAACGTCAGTCGCAAAAATACGTGGCTAGGGGTTTCACTTACCCATACAACTAAGTAAGAGGTAAACCAGGGGGTTCATCTCACCTTAGTCTGACATATGTATCGACCCCGAGGTTGTAGCCAAAAATTAGATAAACCTAGATTAAGCTTTCAATGCTCTAATATGACTTCCGCATTCCGAATCCATCAGCCTTACTGTTAACTCAGACTTTCCCTAACAAGGTACGCCCAACGTGACAAAAATGCCTCAGATGAGGCCGGTGGTAAAGCGCCTTGTCAGCTAAGTGCATTCGGTTTCACTTGGACAGAATGGGCCCTTAATGCAACTACGACCGGCCTTGTTACTGCAACCGAGTCAGGCACTCTTGTATTCCAGTGACAGCAAGAAGATTCTTTTATAAGAGGAAGCCTCTGCCGGAATTAATAGTAGTTGCAGCATCTTCATCACAGAGATATCCCAGCCCAAAGCTCAGCCATCAATCGTGTAATTACTTCGACGTTTGCTCTTCGTCCCATCAAGGCGTCTAATATCCTTCTCAGGTATGTCTTATCTACGCCGACCAAAATGTTAGTTAACTAAGACGGAATCAACACAGCAAGCGGGGATATATTACCATACAGCTCAAAATGAAGTTTCATGCATCTGTCGGTCTCCTGCTCTTACAAGGTGCAAGTATTGTTACTGGCCTTTGCACCTGTCTCGCGGTTACGCCGAATGGCATGGAACAAGACATCGAGGCTGGCAAAAGATGCTGTAAAGGCAAAGGGGACAAGTTGTCAGGCAACCTCTGCAATGCTGCGAGTATCGCTACATTCGGGAGCTGCTGTGAGAGTCAAAAAGGCTCTGAGTCTGTCAGAGCTGGAGGGTGGGACTGTAGTCTGTGAGCGACGGATTGCAAAACTCTGCGGGGATAGCCTTCTGCTTTGTAACATCTTCGTAGCGTAGTATTCAGAGAATACCACACGATCACTAAACATGTTCTCTGAAAGTAAGACTGGGCCGTGAATATTGTTCATTCTGAAGGCTTAAGAGACTTCGCATGGAAGCTTGGAGGTATAGTGGCTTAGGCTAAGAGGATCGAAGGACGCATAGCATACAGACTCTAATAGCGGCGTCTTCTTAGCCGGACAACTGTGACATTCCGGAGAGAAAAAGCAAATTTGCCTGTGCTTGTCGTGACGAGTTTGCTAACACGGCTCCAATGGTGAATTCATAGCCCTGTCTGCGGTATTGTCTGGACAACAACAGAGCAGTAACGGTATCTCCCCCACATTTAAAAATGGGCGCAGGATCATCCTTGATTTGCAAACCAATGGCTCTCCACACTTCTAGCACCACAAGACGGACCTCCTCGGGAGTCTCGTCTATGAATTCCTGACTCACACAGGCTTGTTTATTAGAGGAAGCTGCCAGCGATAGACTTTTGGAAGCCTGACCCCTGGATGCATAGGATGCCTTAGATATCCACGGGCTGATGTCGGTGGGCTTGCTTTTTAGCAAGTCCTCAACCTGCCTAGCAAAGCCTTTTACTTTCTCCTCATCAAAAGCCGCGCTTGAAAAGTTGAAGCATACGACAAGCTCATCATTAGTTGGACGCACTATTGTCCACAGGGCTGAATATTATAGTCAGCTATCTGATAGTAGGGTTCTGCTAATAGAAGCTGAGGGATGACGCTAGGTTGATAGTATGGTCTTGCTGGGCTGTGTTGCTAAATGAATCTTGGGGTTTAAGGAGTATGGTGATTAGTTATAGTTCTCATAAGGGGGTTGTAGTATAAGATGAAGCTGAGAGTACCTATTAGGGTAATCACGAAGTTGATTGCTAAAGAGCTATAGAAGTCTGTCCTTAGGGAGACCTAAGTCTATACTATATATAAGTCCTGAATAGCCCCTAGTCCTGCTATTAGGTAATTACTTCTATATATTAGTAATTGCAATTAGTTAGTAAGGCTAACTAATTACTAAGCGCTTTCTTTTATACTCTATTAATTACTCCTTATCTTATTATTATATAACTTATATTATAGTTCTTCTATTCTATAGGTATCCCTAGTATTCCTATAATCCTATAGTATAAATATCCGCTATTAATAATTGTAGTAGTCTATTTTCTATTAAGTTATATCTAGACTTATATATGCTTATATTGTTGAGTCTTTAGCGCTGTTGCGCTATATAGGAATCTTATTGTTTTTGCTTACTATTATTTTTATTAGTAGGTAAGTCTAGTTTTTCAACTGTTAACTCTAGAGTTATTTTTGCTATACTTTGGCTTTTTCTTCTGAGTGGATTTAGTATTTATTATTTATATATTAGCTCTATTCTATATAGGGGTTATTAAGATATCTTATAGGGTAGTAGGCTTATAGTTTAAATAGTGCTATATTATTATTAATTACTTAGACCAAGTCCTGCATGGGGAGTTAGTTCTCTAGATAGTATTATATAATAGGTCCGTTATTATATCTTTAGGAGTAGAAGTTATACTTATACTTATTAGCTTAGTATTTAGTATAGTAGTCTATGAGGCACTAAGCCTAGAATACCTAATAGTATTAGTTATATATGGGATTAAGATAGGCGTGATCTCTTTTAATTTATATTGTGAATAAGAGGTTTCTTCTTTTATATCTAGATATACTATAAAAGGCAATCTCCTAGTTATCCTAATAAGAGTTGATCTCCTTCTTATGGAGGTACTTTAAGTAGTTAATTAGTTCTAATCTAGTTTCTTTAGATAAGGTGTTATTAATTTGAAATGAGGTTTATTTAATCTATTTTTCTATTTCTAGGTCTAGTTATTATTTATTAGTTATTTTAGCAGAAGGTCTATTCTATTTAGCTCTTCTAGCATAATAGAGCTTATCTCGTTATTCTCGAGAAGGCTATATCTTATAGTTCTATATAGGTTCTCTTGCTGCTTAGTTCTTAGTTTTATTATGAATCTGCTAGATTTGCTTAGGGTTGTTCCTAGTATGTTATTGTCTCTTAATATGGGCTTATAGTAACCTAATCTATTATTACTACATAACTTCCTCAGGTTATATTCTTATTCATAGCTTATATACTTAAGGTCCTTGCTATAGTTAGTCAATACGTATTTTATTATTGATTTTAATATCTACGCCTGAGGGTATGTATAGTATTTCGGTAAGCTGTTTATTAGCTTTCATAAGCTAAAACTAGGCTTAAAGTAAGGTAAAAAAGTTACGTAATTATATATAATAGTATAGTCTCAATTTTCTAGAAGTTTTAAATATTCTCAACTTAGGGTCCTTTTTTCTATATGTAGTGGGGCTAATTTATAAATAATTAGTTTGTTTTTTACTCCTGGATTTTCCTTAGTGGGTCCTATATCTTCTTCTAGCTTAGTGCAGCTTTATCAGTTACCCCACTAACAGGAATCCAAATCCAGTTTAGGAGACCTACTAATAGAAATCTAAATCTAGCTTAATAGACCTACTAACATGAATTCTGATTTTCTAATTTGCTATACTCGCCTTTATAGTATATTAGTCTACTGCACTTAATAACTGCCTCTATAGTATATTAATTTGCTATACTTAATAAACGCTTTTATAATATATTTACTTGCTATACCTAGTAACTACCTTTATAGTTTATTAATCTGCAACAGTTAATAAACGCCTTTATGATATATTAACTCCCTATACTTAATAAATGCCTTAATAGTGCTTCTACACTAAAATAATATTTATATTTCTATTGAGATTTATAAAAGGTATATTATATATTTATATTGATAAATCTGAAATTACAGCCTCTCTAAATAAAGCTAATAACGCTATTATAGCTAGTAGAGCTATTAAGACTAGTAAGGCTATTAAAACTAGTAAGGCTATAAAGGCTAGTAGGGCTATAAAAGCTAGTAGGGCTATAAAAGCTAGTATAGCTATAAAGGCTATAAAGGCTAGAAGGGCTATTAAAGCTATAAATACTTATTAAATACTTAAAGTATATAAACTACTAGAAAAACCTCAAATTAGATATAAAGGTTGCTTTGAGACTTTATAGATAGATTATAAGGCTTAAATAGATCTAAGTCAAATTACCTAGCTATTAGCCTATTGTAGTCGCTCCTACTTAGCTTCTAAGATTCTAGCTCTTAACCCCAGATTAAGTTCATTGCTCTATAGAACTTTTATAGCTCCTTATTAATTATTAGCTTTACTACTTTAGATAAAATATATGCTCCCTATCTTAAACTAACTCTCTAGGCTGCTTCTATAACCTAGTTTATTCAGGTCCCTAAATTTATAGCTATTAAACCTATATTACTGCGCTAGAGTGGGGCCTCAATAGCTAGGCTATATTCATTTATTCTACTAGCTTATTATATTAATAAGTGCTTAGTCTATATTTTAAGATAGAGGGGGCCTATACCTTAGGTTATATAAGTAGATACTATAATTCTACTATATGCTCTAGCTATTTAGCTATTAGGTATAGTTATTATTTTAGGTATATTATTATACTAGACTAGGCCTTTAGGGCTAAGTTATTAACTTATTAATAAGGTTATAGTCTATATTTAAAGGTAGAGAAGGTTTATACCTTAGGTTATATTAGTATACTGAGGTGCTATATCTCTACTATATACTCTAGCTATTAAGAGAGATAAGGTGAGGTAGAAATAAGAAGCAATAAGGCGTAATAAACTTAAACCTAAGCGGTTTTATAGAGCTAGCCTAGTTTAATATTATACTACTTCAGTAGGGAAATACTATTTAAGTCATAATAAGGTCTCTTAAGATATTAATAAGAGACTATATTACTAGTTAAATAGTATTATCCTACTAAAGCAGTATAATATTAAACTAAGCTAGCTAAGCTAGCTCTTAATTATCTCTCCTAAACTCCCTTAAATAGGAATCTGTAATATTTAGCCTTAAGTAACTACTTATTAGCTATAGCTAATCTAATTCTACTACCTAAATATCTTATTAGGCTAGCCTACTAATACAAACTATATCTATATATCTTATAATGCTAACTACTAATAGAAATCTATATATATACGTCTTATTAGACCAACCCACTAATAGAAACTGATATCTACCTATCTTATTAGGCCGACCTACTAATAGAAATCCCCACCTACACGTCTTATTAAGCTAACCTAATAATAGAAATCCTATTCTTCTTGTTTATTCTAGCTAATTTATAGGATAAAATCAGTTTTTCTTATTACTTATAGAGTATATATTTAGAGATCAGCTTATTTATTAGAGTATTTACCCTTTAAGATTTATAAAACTAATAATAATCCCTATTAGACCTACTTTTATAAATCTCAAATAGCCTTCATTAGGTTAGATGTAAGCTAATAGAGCCTCAAAACTTATAAGTATAATATATATTTATAACTTATAGAGCTATAGTAATTAAAGAAAGGAGGGCAGTAATATAGGCTTTAGAGGAACTAGAGCTATTAGAGCTATTAGAGCTATTAGAGCTATTAGAGCTATTAGAGCCATTAAAGCTATTAGAGCTAGATAACTTATTAGAGCAATATATCTCAAGCAAACTACAACTTTTTATATTAAGATAGATATTTATAAGCTCCTATATGTTATATAAGAGGGAAATAGATATCTTAAGCTAAATAGAGAGTATAGACTTAAACCATCTCATTAAAGCTAAAAGCGGAATTTTACTAGAGCCTTAAATATATTACTTGAATTATAAGTAAAATTATTACTACTAGCTATTCCTCGTTTAACTCAATAGAGTAAATCTAACTCCTAAAGGAGAAATAATATAGCTAGCAAACACCTATCCACAACCTAGGCTATTATCTAGCTATCTAGAAGTTCCTAAAGCCTAAGATAAAAAGTCCTAAATAAAGAAGTCTAGCTCTAAATAAGGTCGCTTACTAAAATACTATACTAAGGAAGAGCAGAAGGTAAGCTATTAGAGAAAATAAAAAGAATATAAAAAGAGATTAAAATAATAATTTAACACTACCCTTATATCCCAACAAGCTATAGTATATAAACTAATAATATTATTTACTATTAGTTAAAGATAATTAATTATATACTACTTTCCCTATATTATAGACGTCCTATCCTTAACTAATAAAGCTATTAGCGTTAAAGTTCCTCCTAGTATTCTAATCCTAGTAGTCCCAATTCTATAATCCAGCTCCTTTGCTCAGGCCCTTTATCCTCCTTATCCTCTAAATAATACTAACCACTCCTCAATAATACCTCCTATATAGAACTTAATATATCTATTAGGAAATAATTCGGTCAACCTATTAATATAAGGATTTTTAAAAGAGTCCGCTAAATAACTAGCATAGCTTAAGGCTATCCCTATCCTAATAGCCCGAGAGGACGCAGGAGACAAAGAGGACTTTAGAGAGCAGCTTAATACTCTTTCTAAAGTAATAAGCAAAAAGCTTATAGGCTTAAAAGGTCCTAACGCCAAAGATATAGATATATCCAGACAGGTTGTTTAAGATCTACCTAATAGCTAGCAACCTACTACACTATTATTAAGTAAACTAGCGCAATATTTCATACCCTCACAATCTTTTAGAAAAACGCTAGATCATTCTAGTACCCCAAAGGGCAGAGCTAGTTTATAGAGCCTACCTTCTTCAAAAAAGTCTTCTCTTTAATAAACCACATTATGCTTTATGCTAGCCTTAAGTTGGGGTATTACTCCTATAGGTTCCATCAAATAGAGAAGCAGCCTTTCACTAAACCTACCTATAGATTCTATTAAATAGAGGAGCAGCCCTATACTAAACCCACCTACAGACTATATATCTATTATTTCGGCTATACTCTAAAAGACTCTAATATTCTAAGGTAAGCTGGCGCTAGTTATTAATAAATATAGCTACTAGCAGATTACTGCTATAGAAGCCTTTAATAGCAACTTTCCGGAATATTATTCCAAATATATAGCTAATAAGCCTAGAGCTACTATAGGTCTTAGTAATAATATAAAAGGCCCTGCACTCTTTAACCTCCATAAGCATATTATATAGTAGAAATGCCTCCACTTAAATAAAGTCCTAAATAGACTTAGATTATTATTAACTTAGTAACTTATCCCTAATGCATACCTCCTGCTTAGGAGTATTAATACTAGTAGCCTAAGGCTAGCTACAAACCCAGTCTTACTAACTGAGGGGGAAGTAGATACTATACTAGTAGCAGATTACACCTTTATAGTTGTCTTTATTAGCAATTATAACGCAAACATTATTAGCTATTAGGTTCATTTATATTAGATACTTACAATTATATCTCATTTTCAATACACTCCTATCAACCCATTATTAGACCTTAATTAAGGCAGCTATAAGCTACCGTAATAGGATATATCTTTACGCAAGGCTTATAGAAGTTAGATTTAATATTTTATATAAGACTATATTCTTACTATATACCTGGTAGCGTCTAATAACTATATATAGCGTTCTTATGCTTAAAACTATAAGAGCCTTTCTCTTAGTATACAAGACTTTGCTAGCTAGTAGTTATAATCTCCCTATATAGGTACTTAACTAGCCTACTCTTACTCAGCTAACGCATAATATATTATATAATACTAAATAGGCCGTCTAGAACTTCTAGATATTATCTCTTATAGATATTTTATATAACTATAATAAGCTATAGCATTTATCTAGATCTTTTCTCTTATAAGCACTAGAACCTATTAAGTATCAAAGGCCTCCGCCTCAGATTATATCTAATCCTCCTCAGCAAGCTATTAGATTACCTACTTAAGACTTAGCAACTTAGCTAAGCTAACTAAGCTAACTATTATAGTAAATACCCCCTACTATACTAAAAAGTAAGTAATCCCCTATAAATACCTCTATAAGTAAATCAAATAGTCTAGATTAGGATATCGCCCACGCTCTTATAGTAGAGTAGAATATATTTATATTATGTAGCGTAGTAATATACTAAAGTATATTAGAAAGCTAGCACCCCCATATAGAACTATTAAGCCTAAACTCTATAGAGCTCCATAGACGCTAGCTTTAATATAGCTTATTAGATAATATCTTATTACATCTTAAAGGCTAGGACAAGGGAACTAGGGGGATAAAATTACTTTATCTCCCTAATGCTCCTAAAGACCTCCTCACCTAGTCTTATAAAACCCAGCTTATATAGCCATTCATATCACCTCAAGGCTAAGAACAACTTTAAATATCCTGCTGTACTATATTTAAAGGGTTATCTAAAGATAATGAGGAGCTACTATACCTCTGCCTTAATAAGTTCTATATAGCTAAGAACCCCCTTAGAGGTATCTAAATAGAACTATTAAATAATATTAATAGCTTCTATAGCTTTCTAACCTTACTTAAAGTTACTAAGAAGGGGCTTAAGTAATATATATCGCTTAATATTATATATAATATTACTTCTAATATCTACCTAGGTCTCCCAATACTACCTATAAACCCTTTAAGGCCTATAGAAACGCCGCTAATAGGAGAATACCTCCCACTCTATATGATACTAAACTATTGTTTTAGTTAAGTTATGCGGATAGATAATGTATTTATCTGGATTCTTTTCCCTACACTCTCTCAGCTAGATATTATAGACGCAATAACTAGAACCTACTTACTAAAATGCTAATTCAAATATCAGTATAATTATATTATTATACTAAGCCTTAGGGATACTATATCTCTCTTAAATATTACCTAGTATCTATTATTAAACCTCTAAGCTGCTAAAGCTACAGCTAGAGCTAGGCAAGAAGAGAGAGCTAGAGATATTAGCTATAATAATAAGAGAAAGATCTATCTTCTTAAGGTTAATATCACAAACTCTTGTTAAATAAGTATATTTAAGCTGAAGTTCTAGCTAACTTGTGGTTATTAATCTAGACTAGAGCTAAAGCCTTCCCATAATACTACAGAATTCAGCTATATATAGCTAGTAAGAACACTAAGCTTGCCTTTATATAGCTAACCCTCCCTAAAGCACTTAAGGTTTAGAATAAGAAATAGGAATTAAGTATTAATAAGGTTTATATTAACCTTAATATAGTATTTATTAATATTAGCTATTAAATTACCCCAAAAAGATTATCTGTTTTTAAGCATAATATTCAGAATCTCATAAATAAGCAGATTGGCGGTTAAAGACTACTTAATGGGTTATTTGAGCTCCAAAATAGATATCTAATGGATACTTGAGAAGGATCGAGAGATGCTCTGGTTAGCATAGTAGTCCGTTTCGCGATAGGTCCTAAACCGTAGATCGTCTACCTATGGTACTGCGGGAAGACTGTCTCTTTAAGATAGATAACCTTGCTGATCTGCGGTATTGTGGTATAATAGTGAAGTTAACTACTGATTAGTGTAGGTATTACTTGGTGATACTGGTAGTACGTATGTATATATAGTCGAAAAGGTAGGGGTCAAATTGATGGTATTGAAAAGGTCTAAATTGCGTATTGGTAGGTAGGCAGGAGGGCGATGGTGGTGTAGATGGGAGGCTGATGCCCCACATTACACCACACCGCCCGGGCTATTCTGCTGAGCCACCTGCGCCTGCGCCAATACGCCCAATATCCCGATAGCTACCTATTCTAACCCCTCTATAGCCTACCTAACTAACCTAATTTTACTAATCCAATACTATATCTTTTATTCACTAAAGATTACCTATACCCTTAACTACACCTTAAAGTTAAAGGCTGAGAATAAGTATCTACTAGTATATATTAATAATCTATTAATAGGACTATAAGTTTTTCTACCCTAAATTCCTATTCTAGGAGCAGCAGTTTGAGATTTATAAATTAGCTTAGCTATTAAATTCATAAATCTCAAATAGCTACTCCACTAGGTATTATGCCTCTTATAGATTTATAAATCTCAAATGCCTACTACTATAAACATAAAATTATAATAAACCTATACTAATACTTATTTCTTAGAATAATAAATACTATTTTCACTCTTACTAGCCTTAAGACGTTATATATTCGCTCTTTAATATTATAATAGGAACGTAATAACGCTATCCACAAGTTTAACAACCAGAAGCCTAAAGTTAATATAATAGTTATATTACTACTATTATCTAGATTTAGTATTAACTACTATAAGGCATACTATAATAGGATTATAATTAAGAATACCCCTAACTAGGCGACTCTAACTCAGGCCCTCAGCTGCCTTCAGCGGATTAAATAGTAGAATAAGGTCCATTAGACTATCATCTAGACCCAGGGGACTTTTAATCCCTAGATTAAGACTAAGAATATAATGCGCAATATTAGCAATATTAAGGCGAAAGCTAATATTAATAAGCAAATCTAGGGACCTATTTATACTATTTATATATTTAAGCTGGCTTAGATATTAATTAGAGCTAAGTACTTATACTACCCGCGCGCGTATATAGAATAGGAACACTTTATAGACCTACTAATCCGCCGAGAGGGCCTATTATACTTATAGATCGCCTGATAGGTAATTCTCTATTCTGAGGACGCCTTAAAGATTAATATTAATACTATTAGAGTAATTAGAAAGCGCTAGGAGGAGGGGGATAATAAATTAATAGAGGATATTATAAACTAGGTTATGCCTGAGAAGAAGTCTAGCAGCACTACCTTAAATAACTTCACTATTAAAGACCTAAACCTAAAGGAATCTACTAGCCCTATTTATATTTCCTCAAGCGAAAATAAGGTAGCTAGCGAGTTTAACCCAGCCTCTACCTCAAAACGCAAGCGCAGTTAGGTTAATAATATTAAAGATAGTGCCTCTGCTAGATAGCTAAAGACCCCACATAAGAAGCGCAAGAAGACTAATAACCCCTACAATATAGAGACGCTCTCCACTAAGAAGGGCGGCAACGTGGGACGGGCCCTATAGATATTAAATATAGTAATACCTTAGACTAATAACGATTTAGAATGGTTTTAGTTATATATAGATAAGGAAAGATTTAGTAATATAGCTAGTTAGAAATAAGTTAGAGATAAGATAGCATTTTAGTAGGTTATATAAGTATTTTAGAATTTATAACTTCAGCTATATAGATAGAATATAAATCACTTAAATTCTATAGTAAAGTTCCTTATAATATCTCTAAATTTATATAATGATAGTACTACTAGGTATAGTTGAGATTTATAAAACTATGATTTAGGGGTATATTTATGAATCTCAAATAGCTTTTTTATTGCTTCTCTATTTTATTACTACTTGAGATATTACTAATAGACTAGATAGATTATTATTTATTCTACGTATAGTTTATTAATTAGGCGGTTCCTTATTAATAATTTAGTGTTGCTTATTTTAACTAATAGAGGGGTAAAAGCTATAAAGGCTATTATTATCTAAAGAGCAGCTATAAAAGCTATACCCTCATATATCTATAAAGTTTCAATATCAATACCCCCTAGTATATAGGGCGCTTTAGTAAGGTATATATATATATAATATTAATTAATTCTATTTATAACCTAGCTATATATTTAGCGAAAAAGATCTATCCCTAACGACAGCTTCAGGCGCATAAATTATAGTATATAAATATATTAAGGATTAGGTATTAATAGAAAGCCTGATATTATTGCGAGAGGAATCCTATTAATGCCCCAACTACCCTAACTGCTGCAAAAGCCATGCGATCCGCCGCTATTATAAAGACCGCCTGAGACTCCCACTCTCCGATAAATAACAGAAATACCTCGCAAAAGCAATATGATCTGCTGCTATTATAAAGACCGCCTGAAACTACCTATATACTAGCCTGCCTTATCTATCTGGGGTTCTATAAGATACTAGCCTAGGGAAAGGTTAGCTAATAATATTCCCTATAAGTAGATTAGCCTCTCATAAAGAATAAGCTACTAAGAAGGCTAGCGCATTAACTAATAGGGAGATATATTAGATAGAGGGCCTTATCTCTAGTACTTATAGCAAATAGAAACTAGGCGAAATAGCTGTTAGAGTAAATATTATAGTAATAAATATTATATACTCTTGTAGTTAGAAAGATATTATTAGCCCTAGTGAAGGTCTGCGCGCGAAGAGTAAATTAGCTATTAGTAATAAATAATTGGGATATTACTAAAGCTAAACTGCGCCTTATTAACCTACTAGCGAGGCTATTTAATAAAGGTACTGAAGGAGAGGGGAGGGTCTATAATAAGCTTAAGCTTAACTAGCATATTAGAGGACTACTTCTTACTTATAGACTAGGTATTTTGCTTTCTAGTGCCTATTAACCTATTCGTATTAGCTTTATTTAGGTATGGGGCTGCCTAAGGCTTGCCGGTTACTCTAGCGCTATATTTTCTACTTCAAGAGATAGAGCTTATTATATACAAGGCTCTGCTATAGTTAGTTATAGAGAGTTAGCATCCTATATACTTACTATAGTTAGAGGAACTATTACTTAAGGCATAGGAGTTAATAAAGTTATAATTAATATTAGAGTTATTATAGATCTTATAGATATTCTCTAGAGGATTACTTAGGATTACTATAGCGCTACTTGAGCAGCTTCTATTATTCTTCTTAAACTTTAGGGCCTAAGTGCTATAATAAGCTATAGATAAACGGGTAGAGGGAATAAAGTTGCTCTTATTAATAATCTCAATATTATTATTAGACCTATTAGCGCTAGCAGTCTGCTTATAGCCTGAAGCACTAGTGCGCTAGTAGGTATGGGGAGGCATCTTTAGTGTAGTAGGTATAGTGCTAGTATTTAGGTACTTAGTTATATTAAAGACCCTCAGATCTCCAAGGGGGTAGCTTAAATAAAAGGGCTAGGTTTAGTTCTTATCCTCTCAGACGGCGTGCTAATATATAGCAGGCTTAACTTACTTATTAGAGATATTAGTAAGGTACTCTTAAGCTATATTAAGTTATACTATTAAGGGAAAGGTATTATTAGCACCTGGGGCGCGTGAAGAGATCTTATTGGGGTAGTAATAGATAGAGGCTACTAAGTAGGCCTTCTGATTATCTCTAAATATAAGCTTTATAATCTTTAGCTTCTAGCTAATAATATAGGTAGGTATAGTAATACTAAGGGCGTCCTAGATATTAAACTTAATTAAGTATGCTATAATACTAATAGCGGAGTATATAGTTTAGTAGTAAGGGATAGAGATTATACTTATTACTTATAATTATCTTTAAAATAACTCTAATATAGGACTTATATGCAGACTAACCTTTTTAGAGTTAACTATATAAGGTCTATAGCATAAAATAGTAAGTCAACAAATAGAAGGAATTAGCAAAGAGAATAAGGATACTAGTAATTATTATTTATAATAAGAATAATAAGAGTGGGTTAAGGCAAGAGGTAGGTTATTACTTATGTTTTTTTTATACCTCTACTTATTATTTCTAGAAGGATTATTTATAAGGTAGATATAAGGGAGAAAATAATTAGCCTCTATTACTTATAGTAACTAAGAAAGGTAGTAAAAGAAAAAGTGAGGTAGTAGATATAAGGCTATAATAGAAGAGGAAGGCATAATGTTAATTAGTTATACCTTTTTTTAGGCTATTCGTTTTGATAATAATAAAGCAAGTAAAAAGGAAATATAAAGTATTTTAATAATAAAATATTAAAAGTAATAGTAAGGTAATAAGTATATAGTATCAATAATAATCTATAAGATAGTAATAGAAGAGGAAGGCATAGGCGGGAGGGAGGAACCTAAACTAGGGCTCTAGCCTTAGCTTTATAAATCTCAAGCAGCCCTACGGTTACCTTACTTATACCTAAATATAAAATAAATATATAAGAATAAATTAACTATAAAAAGAAACCTCAAAGTGCTATTTACTAATTCTAGGTTATATCTATTAAGCTCTTCATTAGGCTATTAGTATATATAAACCTAGCAGTTAGTAGCTAGAGTTAAAGCTAGTTATTTCTAAAGTAGCTATTAAAAATAAGAAGCTGTTGTGAAATTTATTAAGTAACCGGCTTAATTAATATTAACTTGCCTCTATTAACCTAGTCTATATCAACCTGCACGATATTAATAAGCCACTATAGACCTAGCATCTATTAATATGCTATATATCAACCTGCCCTATATTAATATGCCTCTATTAACCTAGCATCTATTAGTATACCTCTATTAATAATATAGACCTGCCCTTAATTAATGCTATTAACCTGCCTTAAATAAATACTATAGACCTACCCTTAAATAACTTTATAAACCTATACTCTATTAACCCTATAGACCTAACCCCTATTAACTTAGCTTATATTAATAGGTATTAGCATCAAAATTAGAAAAAACGTAAATAAAAAGAATAAAAAGGTATATAGAAAAGGGGAGAAGACGAGATACTAAATATAGTCTGCTATTAGAAATAAATTACTAGTAATAAGATCGCTACTCTAGAAAAGGCTAACTATACTTTATTTAATATAGTCTGATACTATAAGTAAGAAAGGCTTAACCCTTAATATCCTAATCCTAGCTTTAAGATTCTTGATTTTGAGGAGTTTAAATACACTTTAAGATAGGTATCTAAAATCTTTAGTACTAAGAAAAACTCTAGGGAAGCGCTTTTAATCTACAAAGAAATAAACGTTAATTAAGTAAAGAATATACCTAGTATATCAACTGATCTCAGCTATATTAAGTTTTATATAAAGCTTAGGAGGAGCATAAAACTAAAGTTAAAGTATTTAAAGCTTAAGGTAGGGAAATCTACTTACTAGGATAATAATTCTAAGGATAAAGAATATTATAGGGGAGAAGATATTAAAGTGGACTTTAATAAAGATATTATTATAGTAGGTAATATAAAAAATAAGTCTAACTAATAATATCTATAAGACCTAGAGGGAAAGGCTACTACTCTAATAAGGAAGTTCTATAATAATATTAATACCTTTATTAATATTACTTAGGGATTGAGGAAAATCACGGAAATATATGAGGAGAGTAAACTTAATATAGCCTAGTTTAAGTAGATATTTAATACTATTAATAAATATAGTAGCTAAGTAAAAACTATTAGTTAGGGAATAAAGGATGCCCTTAATAATATAGATAGCAGTACTAATAATCTTAGCTACCATAACTTAGCAAAGTTTCTAGCTAGCTAGAAATAGAAAATACTAGCTATTAAGATTAATATAATAAGTAGCCCTATACCCTAGAGTGAGAAAAGGGCAGATAGTATTCTCAGTAAGTATCCCTTAAAAAGTAATAAGGATATATTTACACATAGGCTGCCGCTAAAGTTCTATATTAGTAATAATATAGAGTTAAATATTCTTGCGTTAATATAGATGGTATGCGGAAAGGATCTTAGGGAGAGGCTAGCCTTAGTCTATCCTAAGCCTCAGACTAACGTAGAGATATAGTAGGCCTAAGACTTAGGCACTACTCTCTATAGGTATTTTGCTAGAATAGTAATATTAGTATTACTCCTAAGGCTTTCCTAAAGGTAGTAAAGGTATGTATTATAAATACTTTCTCTATTAAGCTTATATACTAGTATATATTAATTCTAATAGTTAGGACTATCTTATAGAAGGAGAGGTTTCTATTTTTTAGAACCTAAGTAGTAACTATTATTACTTACTTAAGAGGAGAAACTAAAAATAAAGGTATAGAAGCACTAGATAAAAATGAGGGCTACTAAAAACTACTTTCTAAATAAACTTAGCTAAAGCCTATAACTTCTAGATATTAAATACCTGTAAGGTTTATAATAAGGTAGCTTATGTTATTATAGTATCTATTGCTATTTTAGAAATTAGAGGAATCTTATATTAGCTAAAGCTAAAGGAGGGCGACATTAAGAATATAGCTAAATAGCTTAGAGATAGAGAGATATATTAATACCTTTCGCTCTAAGGCTCTAATCTCCCTTTATAGTTAATTCAGATAGAGAATAATATTGAGGATTAAGAAGGTTAGAGGTTAGCTCTATAGAAGAGGAATCTGGGCTGGAGTTAAGGAGTTTGAAAAAGACTATTATTATTTCAAATATAGGGTATATTCTTACTTTTGTTCCTTAAGAGTTACTTTGGCAAAGAGTCTCTTTATATAGCTATAAAGGTATATTCTTGCTTCTTCTTTTGAGGGTTACTTTAGGGAAAAACCCTTTATATAGCTATAAAGGTATATGTTGGTTTTATATGGGGTGGGTAATAGTACGCGCGCGTAGCCCTAATATATATTGCTTATATTGAAGCTATTCTATAGTGCAGGTGTGTGTGTCTAAGAGTCTAATATATAAATAGCCATGTGGGCAGCAGTATTGTGCTATATTAGGCTTGCGAATATACTTACGTGACGTACGCATATATATATGATATCGTATCTCGCAGAGTGCCTATCCTACTACTCTATGGGTTATAGGGTTATTCCGATACCAGCAGTTTTTTCTTTTGAGGCCAGGCGCGCTATAACTTATATAAAATGATATAAACGAAGTTATTTATAGATTCCAAAATAATATAAACTAGTTCCTTCTTAAGGCCTTCCTCTATGCCTTTGTTGCCACTCTTAATAGCCCTTATAGGCCTCTATTTATAACTCTATTGCCACTTTTAATAGCGTGGCTATTGTCTTTTGTGGTGGGAGGGATATTGTTGCCCTTGTGGCCCTTCTCTTGTCTTACTACTTATCCTTTTATTTGAATTGTCGCTATATTGTTGTTAATAAATTGCTTGAGAGATAGATTTAGGCTTCCTTTATTAAAGGTATTAGCTAGGTTATTGTCTCTATTGATCTACCTTACCTTATATATCTCTGTTGCTTATATAACTAATGAAGTGCTATTATATCTATTATGAGGCGCTTCTCTTTTGTAGTGCTAAGCTTTATAAGGCACTTATATAGTGAATATGAGTTCGTATAAATAATAGTAGGGATAGTAGGCTTCTTTGAGTATGTGGTGATCTTTTGTAGTGTGGTGGTAATAGCGTAGGCTAAATCTGCGCTAGCTACTATACTATAGACCTTAGAGGCTAGACTACTTCGTGTAACCCTTTTGTACTTTATTAAACTGAAGTAGATAATATTGCTAGTTACTATAAAAGTATTATTATTATTAGCTATAGCGTTATTAGTAATAACTATAATGAATCCGATCGATAAAGATAGGTTAGTATTATTAGTAAAAGACCTCTCTATAAATATGAAGAGTTTCGCTATAGCTAGGTTGATGGGTATGAAGGTTAGGCCTTAATTGAGGTTCTCTTTTTGCTATTTGAGGTAATAATTAAGGGCTTTTTTATTCTCTGTAGTGGGATCTTAATACTAGGCTGCGGCGGATAGGTTGAAATAGGCTTTAGGTTAGTAGATAGAGGCGATATACGCCCCTCTTTTGTTTTGCTGAATATATTATTATTTCTATTTAATTGGGGATGCCTTTAGGTTAAATAGCTCGATTTTAGACTCTTACTCCTTTTAGTAAAGAGTAAAACTACTATTTTTGCCTAAAGTAATAATATTACTATTAAATATTAGTAGGGACTTAGGGTTAATATACTACTTTGCTTTAGTAGTGAAGTTAGTTTTTTTGAGCTCTATATCTTCTTATTAGGAGAACTTTAGTATAGAAAGTCTCATAGTATTATTAGTTTATATACTAATAATACTAAAACAGCTATTTTTAGCTATTAAAGAGACTAATAGGTATAGGTTAGAACATAATTAGTCTATCTTGAGATTCTTCTTGTGGTAGTCGCTATATATAGCCTACTAATAGATGCTAGCCTCTGCAATACTATATAATAGTTTAATAATCCTTATAATGCGGTTTTTAGGGTATTTATTATAAATCTCCTTTAGTAGGTCTATACAAATCAACTTATTGAGCTCTATTTATAATTAGATATACGCTTGCATAATATTGTAGAGCTATAGTATATAGCCCTCTTTTATAAGTAATAGAGTGATAGTAAGAAGGAGGTACTAGCTAGCCTGCTATATTATAGGGGACCAAGTAAGTATAGAGGCTTTTTTATTATTATTATAGCCCTAAATAATAAGTCTTAATTTCTTATAGGGCTAATTAGTACTCTTACTCTTTACTTTGTGGACTATATATAACTTAAAGATATAATACTAACTATAGGTCTTAGCTTTATATAGGATAATTTCAAAAACACTACGCTTCTAAAGTGTAATTATCTCTATAATTAATGAGGCGAAAAAGGGTCTCTAGGTATTTTAATAATTCCATCTTTATATAGTTATATAGTGAGGTTATAATTTATTTGCTCCTTCATAATTGAAAATATTATAGTGTTACTAATTCTATTAGTAAGTACTTAGGTAGTAGTAGCTATAAAAGTAGCTATTATAGGCCTCTATTCTACCTTTTTATTTACTACTTATATACTTCTATATATTAGGCCTGCTAGCGATGTTTCTTAGACTTATTTTTCTTTGCGGGGGCGGCCTCAGCAGCGCGGGATTAGGCCTGTAAGTCCCTCTAGCAGCAGTATATCAGGACCTTTATTATTATCCAGTCCTATTATCTATTTAGTATTAAGGTCTAGTAGAGGTAGTATAGCCTCATTAGCCTAGTGCTATAAGTAGATAACTATTAATTAGAATATCTGGGGCCCGCGGGGCAGGTTGAGAGTATAGGTCTTGCTATTAATAGTAAGGAGTTAGTATAGCTCTTACTAGCTCTTCTTTTTATAATAGATCTGGATAAGGGATAGTAGTAGTAGCTAAAGGATTAGCGCTATATCTAGGCTATCATAGGTAGCGAGGGCGTTAGTAACCTATTAGGAGGCCTAATACTTCTAGAGGTCCTCTATTGCCCTCTATATAGTAGCAGCCCTTTACTAGAGGTCTAGAGATAGAGGCGAATTATTATTAATTCGGGGGTAAGCGCTAAAAATCAGTAGTATAGGCACTAGGCTATTAGGCCCTATAGTATTATTAATAGCCTTAATAGCTATTCAAAGAATAATCTCATATTTCACACTAGATGGGTCTTTATGAATTATTATATATACCCTCTATAATACTATATAACATCACTTAACTTTATTATTAGAGTTATAAGCCTTAATTAGTACTTTAGTAGTAGTTATTAAAAGCGCCTAAAGAGCACTTTACTACTCTAATAACGTGATGTTAGTACTAATATCAGTAATAGTAGTATCTATTAGCCTGAGGTAGATATAGATCTAGTATTACTTAAAGGTATTAAGTATTATAGTTATAGATAAATCCTTTAGGAATTTAGCCGCATTAAATATAATTATAGCATAAATAATATAGAGTACTAGGCGCCCTTTGAGGTAAATAATATTAATAAGTATAGCATCATTAAAGTTATAGTTATCTCTAATTATAAATTTAAATTAATTTAGTACCCCTATATTAGGTTAGTAGTATCTATAAAACTTTATAAGATATTTAAGTAGGTATAGTTTAACTTAGTAATTAGCTTAATAGAAAACTTCATAAAGTTAGTAAACTAATAGGTAGCTAAAACATTAATAGAGCCTTTATAATTTAGTCTCTATAAGGTTATTATAAGCTAAAACCTTCTCTATCTCTAATAATAGCTATAGGTAAGCCTATTTATATATAATAAGTATAATAAGGTTACTCTATTATAAGTAGTTTCGAAAGTTATTAAAGCATATACCTAACTTATCTATATCTGCTAGATAGAGCAAGAAGAGAGTATTTATAGATACCACATAGAAGTTTATATCCCCAAATAGCATAGAGACAGTTATTTTTCCCATTAAGCTAATAGCCCCTCCTAGCCCAAACCTTATGCTTGCCCCTTTTACTATTATAGAGTTAATTATATTATTAAGTATAATCCTCTTAAGTGCTTTAAATTAGCCCTTACCTACTATTAAAAATCCTACTGCTCCTATATTAGGGATAATACCTTAGAAGGTCTCTAAAAAGTATCTTTCTTTAAGTATAAATAATTTAATAAGTATAAGCTTAGGTAATTCTTCAAATGGATCTAAATATATAATAGTATAGTAAGCTACTGAATTAAGTAATAGCCTTAAGATAGTCTTTTTATCTATAGTAGGGACTAAATTAGTGCCCTAGCTACTAATTAGGTCCGCAAATTAAGTAAAGAATATTTTATGCTACTCCTCTTTAGAGTCGCTATTATTATAATACTCCCTGCCCTCACTAAGCAATTATAAATATATTTTAATCTCCTTATCCTCATTACTATTCGCTACTATATTATTATTATTCCTTCTATAGCCCCTCATATTAGATTAGGAACTACTAATAGGCCGCTTCTAACTTATTAAGAGCTCATAAGTTATTTTACTATTATAAATATACCTCCTCCTTCTCCTTCTACAAATAATTAGTTAAATGGCATCTAGGTTCTTTATAAATATGGCATCTAGGTTCTTTATAAATATAGTATTTTATATCCTATCGCTATCATTTTAAGCTATTTTTATTATCTCCCTATAGCTTAGGCCTTCCAAATCTGTTATTTTAACCCTTGCCATTATATTTACAATCTATCCAGTATTATTTAGTATAATATTAGCCATATAGTCGTTAACTATTTATAAGTATTATTATATTACTTATAGTAACTTTAAGTTACTTATAGAGGCCTTTAAAGGTTTTTGATAAGTTTATAGTAGCTAATTCACACTCCTTAATCTCTTAGCAGCCTTAAAGGAGTTAATTACGTAGTACCTTATTGCTTTAGTAGGTTTTACTAAGCGCTAGCTAAGTTAATATAAGAGTATTAATTAAAGTATCTAAAGCTTCTAATTTAGGCTTTAATGGATAGTTTATTATAATTAAGATAAGAGTTATATTATTCTATATTATTAAATAAACCTAAGTAGACTCTTTAGTCTTAAATTATCCCTCAAGCCTTTCAATAATTTAGATACTATTTAAATAAGGCTATAGATAGCAAAAGCTCTTATAATAGTATTTCAGTACTCTTCCCTTAAGTATTATTAGAAAGGCTACTAGAGTTTAGTCCTTTATAATACCTATCCTTTTGCAAATATCTTACAAAATCCGTAGGTTTAGCTTAAGAACATCTATACCTTCACCACTATACTTCATCTCATCAGTATATATCTTCACTAGGTCTATAATTTAGTATATTAATAAGCGGGTGCTATTATCTTTTAGCTCTTAGTAATCCTCTTATAGCCCTTCTATAACCTCTCGCAGTCCTTTCACAACAGGCTAACTTATTATTAGAGCTAGGCTAGTAGCCGTAGCTAATACTCTTATTAGTATTATAATATTATTATTTTAGAAGTTAGTAATATTCCTATTAAACTCTTCTCTATCCCAGTTTTTCATAAATATAATACTCCTCTTAATCTGCATATTTACTTTCCGAGCGGTCCAGAAATAGAAGTCATCCATAGTCGCAACATTATATACATAGCTTATAATACTTAATCTATCCTAAATAATATAAATACGATTATCTATTAAATACTAGCAAATCTTCCTTATAATTACTAAGCTCACTTTCTAGAAAACCTCAATAAATAGGCCTATAAAGTCCACTATAAACTCCATCCATAGGTCTTTGCCAAAGAGTTTATCACACTTATAGGTCTCAATATAATATAGAATCTTAGTAGTTACTTACTTTATTATAGTATTTTTATTAAATCCAATATCTTAGCCCCAGTCCTCCTCATCTACTAGAGCCTTACTCTTTACTAGTATTAGTAGTTCTATAATAAGCTTAATTGGCTATCAGCCTAGTAGTATTAGTAATATTAATATTACTAAAAACCCCTCAGAAGTACTTTTTTATAGCTATTTAAGCAGTAATAGGGGTATTAGTATTAAAGGCTCTAGAGTCGCTATTATATATAAACGAGGCGTAGTTAATAATTTAAAAGATCAATTAGGTAGTTATATACTATTTCCTCTAGTAATTCTAGCTCTCCTCACCCTTAGTAATAGATATTAATCAGAGATAATAGTAATAATAAGTAGTCCTTATACAAAATAGAAGCTCATAATATATAAGTTAATATTATTTCATTATTATTTAATATCTCTACTAGCTAAGTATTATATTATATAGTTAAATAATACGCTTTGAGGCTTAAGTTATAGTTACCTTATTTTACTCTAACTCATATCTCTAGGTTAAGTCAATATACTCTTCTTTTTATAACGTAAAGGTCTCAGGAGAGTTAGTTATTACGTGAAGGTTAACTATTATGGTATTAGCAAACCCCTTTTATAGTTATCTTCCTACTTAAGGGTCTTATAGTAGTAATATTAATAAAATTAGTAATATTAATAATAATAGTAAGGGTTATATAACGGATATAAGAATTGAACCGAGTCCTCTAAAGTAGTTAGCTAATATATCTAACTACTTATAGTCCGTTAATTAATCTAGGTAGCACAAAAGAGCTACTAGCTATAGTTATCAAATAGATTTAATATACAGATCAATTATAGACTAGTAGAGCTTTTGTCTCTTTAATTAGTAGTCACCTTGCTGATCTATAGTTTTATAGCGTAGCCGAAGTAGTGTAATAGTAAAGTTAACTACTAATTACTATTAGTTTCATATGGGGTGGGTAATAGTACGCGCGCATAGCCCTAATATATATTATTTATATTGAAGCTATTCTATAGTGCGAGTATATATATCTAAGAGTCTAAGATATAAATAGCTATGTGGGCAGTAGTGTTATGCTATATTAGGCCTGCAAATACAGTCACATAACGTACCATATATATATGATATCATATCTCACAGAGTGCCCATTCTGCTACTCTATAGGTTAAAGAGTTAC
>JAXCEF010000509.1:0-36351 GCA_037178605.1 Colletotrichum euphorbiae | reverse complement strand
AATCACGAAGTTAATTGCTAAAGAGCTATAGAAGTCTATTCTTAGGAGTCCTAAGTCCATACTATATATAAGTCCTAAATAGTCCTTTTTACCCTTATTACTAATCACTAACTAGGTACTAGTAATTACTTAGTGACCGCAGGTAAGCGCTTAGTAGTTGCGGGTAAGCGCTTAGTGGTTCTTTCTGCACGCTCAGTCTTATCTTATCGCCACGTGACTTATACTATAGTTCTTCCGTACTGTGAGCATCCTGATGTTCCCGTGATCCTGCAGTATAAATATCCTGCCCTAGCCGTCTAATGCCTAGGTGGTTTGGTTGGTTGTTATCCTTGCATAACGGGTCGTAACACTTAGCAATAACATTAATATATTACTATCTATTATTTAATCCTACTGTTTCAATATAAGCGTTCGGCAGAGACTGGTTCTAGTTGGAGTCAAGCAAAATCGTGACTCGTCCGACAAACAAACCCCGCCAAGCTGCCATGGAACGCAACCGTTCTTTGGAATCGAAATGTGACTGCCAATGAGTTCGTTGTGAGAGTCTTTCGAGCTGTGAGTAACTGTAGCTCGACGGCAAACCCGGGATGACTCCGTCCAGCAACGAACATTGAAAGAGTCGTGAGAAGTGAAGTTATAAGAAGTGCAGCTCCCCGAAAACCTCCAGAAACTTGATCTCCAACCCCACATTAACTTACCAAACAATCACATCTAGTCGCTTCTGACCAAAAACCCCATACTGAATCCAAAACCAAGTCACGCTGATTAAACACCCATCCAACCGCATTGACAAAACAGAACAGAATCCCACAGTCACACAGAGGAAACGTACCCAAAGATCGAGAAGATATGCCAGGTTGGGTTGAGCATTGCAGGTGGTGCAACGGAACCTTCCGTCGCAACAAGTGCGATGACTGCGCACGCAAGGAGAGAATGCCGAAGGGCACTGCCGAGGGCCGCTTGACGCCACCTCCCAAACCGGAAACGAAGAAGAGTCAGCGGACGTCTGATTGAAAGCGTTGGTCTCACCTACTCAGAGGCTACCTGCGTGTCATGGAGATAATCAGGCGAAGTCTTGGAAGTCTACCATGGGAGGAATAGGATGGAATGAGGCAGCAGGGTCTCAAACGGCATCGTTGAGTAGTTGAGTAGTTGAATAAGTGAGTTAGTAGTGGAGTAGTCCAAAGATCCCGGAATAGACTTTTTCAAGTCAAGTTGAATGGTGTACACTACGAATCCGTCGATCGTGATAGGGCCGTTCGCAGGTGGTCATGCATCATCTCTCAGGATGGAATCTCAGATTCTAAGTATTCCCATCGTGCAATGATGTTAAAAGGTGTTTGATTCTCTCATAACGCATGAAGTACTGCCTTATTCGGATTTCCGCGCAGTGAGATTCTACCGAAGTCGATCCTCGAAATACTACATTGGCATGAATCGATGTACTGACCAAGGAAATACATAGCGCTCCTGCCTCATCCTGGCGACTTTAGTTTGTCCTTTGTCGTGGCCCAAACGCCTTTTGTCGTCAGGTCTCGGTAGCTGAGTCCTGATTGACAATCTATGACTACTTTGCTCGGGCCAACATGGCTTATTGAAGAGATTGGAGAGAGATTGGCACACACGGAGACGCCCATCTTGCTGCGTCTTCCTGCCTAAGCTTTGGCGTCCGAGGAGGCCAGCCCAGGATGCGATGATCTGAGGTTACTCGGGTAGTGAACCACAGCTCCGTGGGTTTCTTAAATCCCGTTATTCGGCATAGACGCGGCCACGTTATCCTCTAGCGAGCCTGCTTGCGAGCGTTCATCTGCAGTCGCTGTAGCAAGAGCTTGTAAGGTTTTGATAAGCAGGACGACACATTCTCAGATACCCGTGACTGGGGAGGTACACTATGATAGATATCGTTTAATACTTGATGGCCCATTCAGGGCTTGCCTTTACGTCAACAGAGACGAAGTCGAAATGAGTGGATGCGCAGCTTCGGAAGCAAGCTTCGAGGTTCGTGGTGCGTCATGTTGCAGGTATGGAAATACGTGGGACACGTCACTTACGCTGACCTTTCAGGACAAGATGGGTACTATATCCACCACCACAGCGACTCCGTGCGAGTCCGTGGGATACCCCTCCGGTGCTTCGGGCCGTACGACTTGTATGAGGGGAGGGGATGTCAGCAAGTTCCACAGTCGTGAGTTGTTTCCGGCACAACACTGGAAGACTGTGTGCGACCGCAGCATGTGCAGACCGGTTTCCAGAATGGACATCATCACGCTCTCATTTCAATAGGATGGTAAATATGTCATAACGTATCGCCATCATTTTGACTATTAGCGAGGTGGTGGAGATGCCTTGGAGCGAAGGAAAATCTGAATTGTCAGACCAGGATGACCAAGGGATTTTAACCATGTTGAGCGTGTCGTCGGACATCGGTGAATCATTAATCCGCCCGAGATGCCATGCGCCGATGGTTTAGTGGTAAAATTCTCCGTTGCCATTAAGCAGCGTCGGGGAGCCGGGGGTTCGATTCCCCCTCGGCGCGAGCTTTTTTGGTAAATCAGACCAAGATACGGCCTCAGATATTCCTCGAACTAGAGGCATTGTTTCGTGCGAGGTGACCACCTCGGGCTTTGCAGCAAGCACTATTTCTTCTGCTGAGCCTCCTTCCTTGACACCAACGAATTTCTAGATTTTATTGGGTGTTCACTTCGTGCAGGCGCCAAACGGACGAACGCCTAAGGGCGACCCGATCCGAGTCATATTGCGGGATTGAAGTGACGCACATGTGATATAACTACAATGCAACACAACCGGTAAGGCCTGATTAGAATTAGTGGGTTTCATCTGGTACGACCAAATCGCCCATGGCAAGTCCGTCGTTGGAAAGTGCGCATCGCGGTGGTTTGCTCATCTGGTTTTCAGCAAGTTGCTTGAGATATAGAGTAGAAATCTGATGTGGGAAGCTTGTTCAGCCACAACCCTTGAATAAGAGGCGGAGGAACAACGTTAAGAAGGCCTCGGCACCTCAGACTGGGCATTGGACGCCACCATGTCGCATGACATTGTCGCCCCCAATGGCCAAACCGGGTTCAGGCTCAAAGACCCTGGCCTGACTGTCTTGATGTTACACGTGTACTACCCCTCAGGTTATTGACATCCAATTGACGTCTTCCACCCGAATCCCGAGTGGAGTGTTGTCCTGGGATTCCGATCCCGAGGCTCGGGGGCTTTGGTGGTGGGGGGTGAGGTAACGATATCATTACAAAGCATGGGACGACGTCAGTTGCTCCGCTTGTCGAGAACACCGCAAAGGCGATGAGCTTAATTAATAAGGGTGTGATCGACAACTCGAGGTACGGTCCACGGTACGGTCCAGAGCCCCGAAAACCAGCTCGAAAATTCATTTTTCAAGAGACTATACCTCTTTGAGCAGCGTTTATTGTCGGTAATTCCGTACTAACTATGGACCGTAGAACTCTAAAGTTATGCAAATAGGGTGTAAATGGGTCAGGCCGAAGACGTTAGAAACCTACAAATGCAGGCGACAGACCGCCAGTCATCGAGGCGACGGGATAAAAACTTGGCTTTATCTCAACCTCTGGCTGTGAAAAGTCAATTCCTCTCGATACCAAAATCCTCTTTAAACACGTTGAAAGAACGAAGCAAACAATGGCACCCACACGATACCCCGCCGAGCCGGTCGATCCCAAGCCGCTCGGCGAACCCCTCAAGTTCGAATTCAGCGGTAAGACGGCGCAGAACCGCTTCTTGAAGGGCGCCATGACGGAGCGCCTCTCGACCTGGGATTCCAAGGAGCCTCGCAACCGCGGCGTTCCCACGCCGGAACTCATCAACGTCTACCGTCGCTGGGGCGAGGGCGGCTTTGGAGTCATCCTCACGGGCAACTTCATGATCGACTACGACCAGCTCGAGGCCGCAGGAAACCCCATCATCCCTCCCGGGGCGCCGTTCGAGGGCGAGCGCTTCAAGGGGTTCCAGGCCGTCGCCGCGGCCGCGAAGAAGCATGGCAGTCTGGTGCATGCGCAGTTGGGTCATCCGGGCCGTCAGGTTACGTCGAAGATTAATCCGAACCCCATCTCGGCGAGCGATGTGCAGCTCGAGGGCAAGGTTCTGGGAATGACATTTGGCAAGCCCAAGGCGATGGAGAAGGAGGACTTTGAAAAGGTCATCGGTGGTTTTGCACACGCCGCTGAGTATTGTTACAAGGCTGGTTTCGATGGTGTTCAGTTGCACGCTGCTCAGTAGGTCTTCCCCGTCGATGTTTGCGTTGCGTCAACCAGAGAAGGAGTGCATTCTTCATTCACGACCGACACGACCCTTACCATGGTTACCTACCTTAGCTAAGGCACCTAAGGTAAGAGGTGACGTTCTGTGAGGAAAGATGACTAATCAATCCCGACAGCGGCTATCTGCTCGCCCAGTTCCTGGCGCCGTCCACCAACAAGCGCACGGACAAGTACGGCGGCTCGTTGGCCAACCGGGCACGCATCATTCTCGAAATCGCCGAGGCCATCCGCGCCCGCGTGACGGATCCTTCCTTCAGCATCGGCATCAAGGTGAACAGTGTCGAGTTCCAGGAGGGCGGGTTTTCGACGGACGACTGCCGCGAGCTGTGCGCGGCCCTGGAGGCTAACGGCTTCGACTTTGTCGAGTTAAGCGGCGGCACGTACCAGGCGCTCGCGTTCCAGCACAAGCGCGAGTCATCAAAGAAGCGTGAGGCATTCTTCCTGGATTTCGCGGAGCAGATCATCCCTCAGCTCAAGAAGACCAAGGTATACGTGACGGGTGGACTGAGGACGGCGGCAGCGATGGTGAAGGCGCTGGAGACGGTGCACGGCATCGGACTGGCGAGACCCGTGTGCAACGAGTTCGACCTGCCGAAGAAGCTGATTGAGGGTTCGGTCTCGAGTTCGATTCAGACTTTGCTTGGGGAGGATGACTTTCGCCTGACGAGCATGTTGGCTGGTACTCAGTAAGTTCCCATGCCTCCCTCCTGAATTTCGTTGATGAATTTCTCTTGCTGACCCGGAAATGTAGGATGAGGCTTGTCGGCAAGGACAGGGAGCCTTTGGATGTGAGCCAGGAGAAGTACAAGGAGGTATTTGAGAAGTCGCTGCAGAAGTGGATGGAGCAGATGGCCCAGAACAGCGACAACTCCAAGTTTGGGTACATCGACATCGAGGGTACGACGCTGCAGCCCTACGGAACGCCGTATGCTGTGACCCCTTGAGATGAGTTATCGTCATCGTCGAGCTGCCAATGATGCTAGTAAAAAATGAGAGGTTCTGAGTGTACAGAATATTAGAGAATAGAAAGATGAACGATGGATCGGATGATGCCAGGATATTGATCGGACTTCAATTCCTTCAACGATGGGAGCAACCGCTCAGTTGCTTGTCTGATGAGTGAAATCCAATGCGAGGGACCCCAAGAACAAGAATCCCGGCGACTCTCTGATCATCTGATGACTGTGACTAGACTGATCTTTTAAACTTCCATCGAGCATGACAACGTCCTTCATCTAATTCCTCATTTCGTCTGATCTCGCAACTCCACATTCACTCACCGAAGCCTGCGAGCTGAAGTTCAGGGCGGCGAATGGCAAATAGCACTTGCCTTGACCGGGCACAAGGGCAGCCCAGCGGCCGCGACGACCTGACAGGTCACAGAAACTTCGCTGCCTGAAAAGGGACATCATCCCCGCCGCCCTTTCTGTCACACTAGCCACTACGTGGCAGTACATTATGTAAGCATATACAATGCAGGATGTATAGATACATACGCCCACTGGGCATCCATACTTTAGCAATGCAAGCATGACACACACATCCAGAGTACCCCCTCACACTTTCCCCGCCACTGCGGTATGCCACTCCCCCTTAGCCATCCCTGCCGTTTTCTGGGGGTTTCTTCCAGGCTTGGTGCAGCTGAAGTTAAGCCTGTCTGTCACCGGCTTTAATTAAGGTAGCTGAAAATGTCATTCTCATCCCATCTCTCTCTCTCTCTCTCTTTCTCTCTCTCTCTCTCCCTCTCTCCCTCTCTCCCTCTCTCCCTCTCTCCCTCTCTCCCTCTCTCCCTCTCTCCCTCTCTCCCTCTCTCCCTCTCTCCCTCTCTCGTGTGGCGCTTCCTCCTCCAATTCTACCATCGTGCCATCCCACCTCCCCACTATCGTCGCCGCGACGACGCCTTCCACTTTGCTTCGCACCCGACGGCGGTGAAACTGCCCTCCAACACGACTCTCACGTCCAACTCCGTCAAATACAATCAGCCATGTACGCGCTCAGCCCCTCCTCCCTCCTCCCTCCTCCCTCGCACATGCACATTCATATTCAACAGTGACGCAACGCGAGCTGACCATCCGTCAAACACCACAGGATCGAGCCCTCCCTCCGCGTCCGACGCGCCATAACCGCCAACGATCCCCTCCTCGTCCAGCGGATACTCAAGTCCCATCCAGGCCTTCTCCATAACCCGGATCCTTCCCCAGAAGGTCTTTCCAACTCGAACCTCCACCTCGCCGCCTCCCTCGGCCACCTTCCCATCTGCCAGGTCCTCCTCGACCTAGGCCATGAAGACCCAGACCCGGCCCTTAATGAGAGCCACCAGACGGCGCTGATGCTCGCCGCTGCCGCGGGCCACACCGACGTCGTACACTTCCTCTGCGAGCGTACTCCGCACGTCATCCTCCGCCGCGATGTGCGCTGGCGCGACGCCATCATGGAGGCCAGTCGCGGTGGCCACGACACGGTCCTGCAAATCCTGCTGACGTATGCGCCGAGCGGTGCTCGAGATGCCGTCCAGAGGGCCGATCTGGAGGGCAACACGGCGCTTCACTTTGCAAGCGGGAACGGAAACTTGTTGGTGCTCAGGACGCTGCTTGCTGCTGGCGCAGACGCCGAGAGGAGGAACATGTGGAGTTGGACAGCCATGTCCTACAGTGCGACTGTGCAGGCCGAGGTCTATCTCAAAGGCCTCGTGACAGAGGTTGAGAGGAGGAAGATGGTGCGAAGAGAGGTGGAAGAGTTGAAGAAGGCGGGTGGCGTGAGAGTTGTTGAGGAAGACGTCGAGGTCGAGGATTGAACATGATGCTGAAGCGACAATATCACCATCAACGAAAATGGCCATCTACCCTGGAGTACGATTACGAGTCCCGGGAAGCAAAGAACCCGCACAACAGTCCTTGACGACCGCCAGCAGACGACAAGCTGGAGCTCTCAGACTCGGTGGCGTCGCTCGGCTCAACACGGGGGTGCCGGAAGTCGACATTGAAGAACCATGCTAAATCCCCCCCCCACACTTCAATCGAAATCAGCTTTGGGGCTTCTTCCGCCGCCTGCGATTCTGGAGGAACGAACAATGATGCGCTCGAGAGACCAGCAATGGCAACATCGCGCAACACTGAGAATCAGCTTCATCCTACAGACGTAGCTGTACCATAATCTGATTGTATTCGACTGCCAAACGAGCCAAGCTGCTCTTAGCAGATCGGAGATTGGCAATCAAAAGCAAGCAGCGGAGACGAACTCTGGCTCAGATTGCAACTCTCACACAAAGCTCGCCATTGGTTGAACGAGTTGGAAGGCATCCACCGTGTCATCGAAAGTTGATCAGCTGCGACAGCGAAGACGACGGGACCACTGAGGTGGTTTGCAGGAACTACTACAACGTGATGGGTTCATCGCAAGATGCGGCTTCAATTGGCTAGAGTTCACCGCTGCAAGGATCACCGGGTTCCATGGAAGTTCCCGTTGCATCTGTTTGAGCAAGGTCTGGGTTTTCCTTCTGGGTTGGCGGACTCGTTGGAGAACAGAAAGGCGCTGCAGCTGCAGCATGGATTTTGGACACTACTTCAGCCACACAGTAAATGCACGCCATGTCAGACGTCACATCTTTGCAGGGCAGCAATCAAGTGGCTACTCATCAAGTACAACCGAATTTGACTCACAGTACTTGACATGATCGAAATGCCCAACTGCCAAAACCGTGGATCAGCTTCTGCGACGGAAGGACGGTGATTGAGAGCGACCTGCTGGTGGTGGTGATTCACTGCGCAAATTTCGGCCCCTACATTCATCGCATCCCTTACGTCGCCGAAACCATGTGCATCAGAGTCTTCCGCTTCCTTCATCTCATTTCAGCACCCATCAACCGTCACGTCACGTTCACCAAACTTGACGATGCACCTCTTAATCGTTCACTGGTTCGACTCCTGAAACCCCTCTATAAATTAGCCCATCATAACGACTTGTCTTCACTCACAACCCATTCCTCACCATCATCAGCTCACAACAGACCAATTTCACTGCACTCAGCAATAACGCCCCTTTTCGTTACCGATCAGATCCATCACCGTGGCTTCTCAACATTACTCCGCCGAAGAGGCTCACGCGGAGTACTTGCCCTACCCGGCGACCAAACTGGTTATTGGCCAATATTTTCACTGCTCTAGAGATCCTCCATTCAGATTCTGGGGGTGGCTTATCGTCGGCACATTCTACGACCAACACAATAACCCCATCTGGAGCACCGAGATCTTTGCCTTCCAGCCTGACACGCGTGGTGACCAGAGAAGAGCATCAGTCGCCTCGTCTGATTCGGGTGAGTCACCGACAGTCACACTCGCCCATTCACCACGATTCAGCAAATTCCATCCACCTAATAGCTTATAAAAACATCGACCCGTCGCTAACATCAGCAAGCTTCATCTCACGAACAGGAAGACTTGGCTTCGCGGTTTTCAAGCTATCTGAATTTCAACGACAGCAACAGGTTCTCAACACCAGCAAACCCACCTTACAATCCAGCACGCTACGACCACTTCTGGGATCCGTCTCTCGCCGGTCCTGTCCCCGGTAACTGGGTCACCGCATACGATTCGCGACTCGGCAACTGGGTGAACACCTGGCAACCATACCATCACCGTCTTTGATCATACCACGACGAGTCCGCAGCAATGTCCAACCCCATGAACGGCCCCGATGCGGATCCCCGTCGTCCACCCTGGGGCCCCAACACCGGCATGCAGCTTCCCCGCTACGGCGAAGCCTACATGCCGCACCCCGGTTGGGCCGGCCCCGGCGCCATGTATGGCGGATACGGTAACGTCGCGTACTACCCGTCGCAGTACTACTCATACCCATCTCCCACAGCTCCCTACCCGGGCTCCACGGCCTACACCTGGCCGAACCCAAACGCAGTCCCCAGCGCCTACGCGACCTACCCACTCCAACCCGGCGGCCAGTCCCACCCGTACGCCCGCACGGCCCAGAACCTCCCGACGCTCGACCCGCGTAACCCGGCCGCGCAGCTCACCAACTCCTCCGGCGGCACCGGCTGCGAACCCGGATACAACTACTTCTTCCCCGCGGCGCACACCAAAATCCACGTCTTCCGTACCACCACGCCGCCCTGGCAGCTCCCCGCCAACGCGCGCATCCAATTCTCCGCGTTCCACGTGCCCGTCAGCACCTCTCTGGCCGACGTCCTCAAGGGTTTCGGCGCCACGAACCCGACGCCCAAGAAGAACAAGTGCTTCGAGATCGTGCAGGCCGGGAACGGAAAGTGGTACAAGGGGCTGTGCTTCTCCGGGGATGATAAGGACCTCATGAAGAAGACGCTCAAAGACGTCGGATGGGATGCCACGAGGACGGGGCAGCCCGGGGGCAAGCCCGTTGTTTGTGTTTGGCTGGTTAAGGATTGAGTGGCGCAGGAAACGAGCATGAATGTTTTCTTTTACTCTTCTCCGTTGGTTTCCGAGCTTGCTTTCCGGATCGCGTTTTGGGTCTTGTGAAAGGGAATTGTTTCACTAGGGCAAATAAAGATAGTCACGAATCCGAAGTCCCTACTCAACGTTGACTACATGCGTTCACGGCGAAACCTTTCCCTCTCGAGTGAAGTTCCAACACGTAGACTGAGTTGGTCTTGGGGGCTTCGGGTTGCTGACGATATCAGAGACTCTTGCTATAGACTGGAGGGTAGTTAGCAGGGGCTTTGACTCGAGACGTGGAGGTCTCTGGACTTGCAATCATCCAAACCAAAGCTGTGGCCTATCTCATGCAAGAGAATGTGACCGCTGTCCGCGTCGAGGTTGTTGATCATGTACTCCCTGCTAGCCTGCTGGCCCCAGTAGGAGCCAAAACCACCCTCAAGGCCATCGGTGGAGCTCTCGAGGAGGGAGGCGTCCTTCACGGCATAGCAGACGATGTTTGACGTCGGCGTTGGAGAAGGGGAAGCCGTCGAAGCCATAGGGCCCACTTGAAACACTCTTGGTACCGGGCTGCGTAGGTGCTGGCGATCTTTGTGCGTTGGGCGGCGGTCACAATTGCGGTCGAGTCCCAGCGGACGCAGATGTTTGAGGGAGCCAAGTGATGGATTTGAATAGCAGTCTCCTACTCTGATCTTGGAGCGTTCGCCGGACTGATTGAAGCGTTCTTGGGTTAAATCTGCCCACGTCGGTTTGCTGATGAGAACTCACCCGTTGTCAGCCATGATTTGATCCCAGCCCAGTTCCGGATTGACGCTTGCGGCTTGACGGGGCGGTTGCGCTGGTGGGGACCAACTTGGCGGGCCGAGTGGGCGTTTTCGAGGGCCTTCCAGACTCCCCCGTCGAGATCGGAAGCCTTCGGGGTAGTGGTCGCTGCAATGGCAGGGGAAGCCGCAAGGGCGAGAAGCGCTGCTGTGGAAGCGAACGAGTGCATGGTGTGTTTGAAATGAATGTTCGAACGACAGGGGAGATGACACGGTAGACGGCGCTCAGATCATGAACCCGTCGGATTCCCGAGACGCGCTTTGCTGTTGTAACTTGTGGAAGAAGACGATGCGCAGGGAACGTGAGAGAGCCGAGAACGAAGAGACAATCATCTCGCGGCTGACCACAGAACTAGCTTCCATTAAGGTACATAAAGGACCAGGGTTTGGCATTTTCTCGCGCCGGTGCGGATGGGGATTGACTTGGCGGCTGCGTTCTCATGAACCATCAGTCGACAGTTGCAGCAATTTCTGAGTGGCGCCTGCGTCTTGTAAAATTGACATCGCGTATTCCAACATGGCGAGAAGGCATTCTCTCCACGGCTGCCGGATTGAGGACTCTCGGGGCCGGGGGCCCGGAGCTAGCTGCAGCGGTGATTGGTCGGGATGGGCGTTGTCGAGATTAGTACATGGAGGGCGGTGGGCGAGTGGCAGCTAACTGTGAACGGGCGGCCCCACTCCTCCGGCGGCTGACTGAGACCGGGGCGCGGCGCCGGGGATTGATTCGCGCCAAGCCGCTACGGCGGCTTATCTGTGTCCCGGACTTGCGGCACGGGCGTTGAGATGGAAAGTTTCGCCTTGTGGCCTGGTCCTGATTTCGGTTTCTCGTTCCGCATTTTCGCATGTCCGAGAATTCATCCATTATCTCGAACCGAAGTGCGTGGAACCGCGTCTGAGCAGAGTCCTTTTCGTTCTGTCAGTCTGGTCACTGAAGAGAGGTGAGACACTCTGCCATGTCGACGTGAAGATTGAAAATGCGGCTTATGGGGTCTCTCTGGTTGTGAAGGTTCTGATCTTGGTTCTCCGTTTTCAGGTTAATACAATGTGAGTTGCTCGGGTTCTATTGACTGGCTCCCGCTTGGCGGACATTGATTGGCGACTAGCTGCTCTATGGGTGATTGATTGAGATTCAAGACGGTGGATGTTCGTAATAACCAAATGCGTCTTGTTGGCTGTTAAGAGGGGTGGGAGGAATATCCACCGTCTTGGATATCATTTTGACCTATTTTGAAGGCGCATATGTTGAATTCAGAATAGGTACTGAAAGTTACAACAAGGGGGATTTTCTGAAGAGATGATCGTTAGACCTCAAAAATGCCGGCGTCGCTTAGGTTTTTCACCATCTTGTCGAGCATTCTAGCCGCAGAGAATCTTCTTACGCCGCTTGTTCCGACTCAAATTATAGTACAGACAAAGGCCTAACAAAGGTCTAACAAGAGGCAGATAGTATCCAAGTGTACCATGGGCATGGCCTTTTCGAGCTCAGTCTTCAGCGGTAAGTCCGTTTGACCAGTCGATGCGGTAGCTCAGATCTCGAGTTTCTAGCGGACTGCACTAGTTTGACTTTTCCGAAGCAACCAAAAGAGACGGAAGGCCATGAAAGTCATCGACATAGGAGCTAAAAGGGCTTGCTGTGAACTACGGATCCATGCTCGGTTCTTGAAAACCGAATTCCAATTCTGGAATCATATATAAAGCCCCCTCTTATCAATCGCTGCACACCATAAATATGTGGATGCATACGATGCCGATAGTACTCCTTGGACTCATACAGCGGTCGGAGTGTTGACATAGCTGACCAGGTATCACACGATGGAGCAAGTACTGTTTCGTTCTCCTTCTTTGGGAGCGACAAGTCCTGCGGCAGCCATTATCTGCCGGAACCTGGCTCCGGAGATATCGCAAGTATGATCTGACATTGACTTAACACGGAGCTTACTATTATGAACAACAACCGCATTTCTCCTATGCATTTCGCCATGGACGCCGGAATGCGATGGAACATGAGACGCGAATGTTGAAGGTGAACAAGACCTACACCCGCAATGATTGGCGCTGCTGCATTGGCGGCACGAGCGGAATAATTGGGAGACATTGATACCCGGAGGCAGGTGCTTCTGGAAAATTATGTTCTTAAACGCGAGCTTAGTAAATTAGTGGCCGAGATTTTGAAGACTGCTTCTTCGAGATGCAAAAGTAGACGTCGGCGATACCGTAGAACTAGGTGTAGTCAGCGTTGCGCAAGTGCAAACTTTCCAACAAGCAAAATAAACCAACTACATAAAGTAATGCTATCAACACTTCCTAATTAAGCAAGATACCACCCCTCAGAATATACCACCCCTCAGGATTATTAAATCACTTAATATCTTATATACATATAGATCTAGCTAATAGGAGGCTATAGATCAGCTCCTGCCCTATTTATTCAAGTATTTCTGGCCCCCCTTCCCCCCTTCCCTTTTTTAACTCGCCCCCTTATAACTTATAAGGGAGGGAGTAGTCGTGAGGGGTAATCGTGAAAGTAATTGTGAAATTAGTCGTGAGAGTAGTCGTGAGAGTAGCCGTGACGGTAGTCGTGAGGGTCGTCGTGAGGGTAGTTATGAGAGTAGGCGTGAGGTAGGCCTGAGGGTATTAAAGTGAAAGGGGCTTTTAGGGGGGGGGGGGGGGGGCCTAGTCCTCAACTTAAGCTCTAAATAACCTCACTTATACCTAATTACGTAATATTGTATTACGTATTTTTATATTGTAATTAATTTAAAAACACCAAGAAAAATCTCATGAATAGCAACTTTGGGGGTCAAAATTGACTTGGTTTCACTTGCGGCAGCGCTGGGCGTAGTAAACTGGTGATAAGTGTAGTCATTGAATTGAGTTTTCCGCCACAAAACCCAAGTTGAAAGACTGATCAGCACCTCTTTTAGTGAGACCTCCAGGGTTGAAGGCTTTTAATGAACGACGATGTCTTCATTTTCGGTAGGATGAATAGTAGCCTGCTTTACGTCCCGAAGACTTAAAACCTGTAGCCCAAGACAGGTAGCGAACCCATTATCACTCTCTCATTCCACCCATCAAGTTTGTTCTAAACTTCATAATATCACCTTCATAATATCATAGTAAACCGATATCAGTAGGATCTTTAAGTCATGCCATCATGACTTCTTTTTGAGTTGGGAAATACTAGCGTATATGGCATTCAGCCCTCATTGACAATGACTTCCGATGAAGCGCGCCTGAGTGTTTATGTGACTGTCTCGTATCATATTACCATGTCTAGGCCCACCTCCAGAGCGCCCCGTTAATGCCTTGCTTACGCCAAGTAAGCCGAGTAACTTATACGACGCCAGTTGTGCTTTTTTCCCCGCCCGCCCTTCCACTCATATTCACGTCTCGGGGTTTATCGTCCGCCTAGACGTATTACCCTCTTGCAGCAAATCTACGGCCATAGGCCATAAACAAAGGGCTCGACTTCGGGGTAGTCCTTTTGCATTCCCATGATAATACTATACTCATCCCTCAAGATGTCTGATCCCTCGTTGCTGTATGTCGTGTATTTACTCATCTCGTGCCTCCGCAAAGCCACGGTCCAAGGAAAACTCGAGTGCGCGACGCCCATAAACGCGCTTGCCTTGAACAGCATCAGAAAATCAATCAGGGCATGTTGGTCGAAGGTAAGATCGTCGAGCAATTTTCTGTCGGGGCCTTGAAGCAGATCGCGTTTCGTCACGACGGAGACGTTCTCGATCCCCGCTCTGGGATTCCCTGCGAGACGTTTCTTCAGCGCCTGTTCGAACAACTCGACCACCGTCTGATTCCCGGAGGCGACGTAGACCACGTTGAGACCCATGCGCTCAAAGTATTGGAAATGCTCTTCGAACTGGTCCTTCATCCGCGAGAAGCGCCACTCGTCGGGCTGCCACGCGTCGATGGCGTCCTTTTCGAGCCTCAGGTGCGCGCCAAAGTACGCGCCCGGATTGATTGCCCTCGTCGGGTCGATGTCTAGCTTGAATCTCGTCTTGAGCTTGTACAGAATCTTGGCGGCTAGTTCGCGTGTGTCGTTTCGGAAGGAGAGGATCTTGCCGTACTCGTGCACGAAAGCCGGACCGTCGTCACGGACGGGGTACTCGAGAAAGGCCTGTCCGATCTTGACGTGGACCGGGGCATCTCCTCGGACCTGAACGGATTGCTTGTCCAGCCATTCGTCGAAGAAGCGCCGCCATTCCCGGGCATGTTCCAGTCCTTCGCGGGGATGGTTAGGCTCAAACTGGTCTCCCACCAGCTCGAGAGGCTCCCCGGTCCGTTGGTTGTGGTGGGGAAAGTCCTCCACCCGTTCGTAGATGCGCATTCCGGGGCATCCCTCGGTCAAACGCGTGACGAAGGTCTGGCGGTCGAGGAGGTAATCGAGGGGCACCAACTCTTCCGTCTCGATATCGGAGATGTCTTTCGCGTTTCGCAGTTGCATCGAGGGAACCACGACTGCGCTGCCGGCATGGATCGCATATCGCACGCATTTGAGGATCTGGTCGCGTACCATGCCGATTCCGCCGTGTTGACCTTCGCAACTGAAGACGAGCCCCGGCCGAAACTGCGTGGCGGCGCAGACTGATTGGATCGGTCTGTAGTCGATCGGTTCGGGAAACTCGACATTCATGGCCTGTAGGACGAAGGCATCTTCCGCAGGCTGCGCGTACGAATCGTCGAAATGGTACAGCAACGTCGAGATCCCGTCGTGTACGAATAAAAGGCGGATACTCCAGACGATTACGAGGGCCGCAGCCAAGGAGATCACCACCTGGGATTGGCCTTGGCAGAGCATGGCCTTGGATCAATCAAACAACACCAAAAACGGATTAGACATGAGACGAGTTCCCTCTTTTTGCTTTCTCGTGGCTTTTGAGAGGCGCCGAGGACACAAGGTTGCTTATAGCCAAGACGTGAAGGTCCCAGCGTTCTGGATACCTGGCAAGGAGGGGGGGGGGGGTTTCAGCTCTGTTTCATTGCCCATCTTCCTTTGGCGCGCCGACCAACACCAACAGAATGCCAGAATGCCCCCCGGAGTTTTGTCCGGCTTTTAGGTTCAGGCTGATTGCATTATCTCATCTCGGTCCGAACCCGTTCCGGTCGTCGATTAGTGCGTTCAGTCGGGTGGCACTGAGAAACGCTGACAGGGAGGCAGGGCAGATGCGGTGCTGCGATGATGCGCATCTGATGCCCGCGGAATGCTCGCCTGGGCTGGCAGGCAAGCTAAAGCGTTAGGTTGCAAGGATATGGCCCCTCGAGTTCGTCCAACAGACGCTTCGGGCCGTGCCGGAGTGTTCCAACTCTTCGTCTTCCTTTGGCGCTGAGTGGACAAGAGCGCTTCAAGCTCACATATCTTTCACATAAAAGACGCCCACGGAATCTCAATAGTCAGTCCCCTTATCCTTCCCATCATGTTCCTTTTCCTCTTTAGGACCTCAGCTCACGCCGACAATTTCTTCACGACTTCACGGCAGGCCACAAATTTTAGATTAAGGGGGTATCGAATATCTAGACCTTTCCATTCTGCCACTTGGGGTTTTGGTCCATCCACTCCTTCACGATACCGCGGTAATCCACAGCCGTGTAGGACTCCCAAAATTCGGCCCATTTGCTTGGCTTCCTTTGCGTCTGCAAACCGACCTCGCCAAGCAGCATATCCCAGTAAGGTAATTGGTCAAACACTATGTCCGTGTAGTGTCTTCCGTGTCCGTAGGGTGCGCGATGTTGAGCCCATCTTTGAAGCAGTGCCGTCTCCTCGTAGACTCTTTTAGCCCGAATGTCCCTGTTAAGCGTGGGAATTCTGCCCTCGAAGTACGCCAGAGCCCATAGACACTGGACTTCCAGTCTCGTGATGCTGGCCAAGTTGCTGAAGATACCAAGGAAGATGAGCGATCGGTCGTCTCTGGCAGCGAGGCCGGGGGGTGCCATGCCTCGATAAAGACGCCAAGGAGTGTACGGCACCTCAACTGATGCACCAGGATTGAAGGGCTTGGGTTTCGACGAGGTAGGACTCAAAAAGGGGCCGTCTAAGAGACGAGGGAACCGGGCTCCGATAACCTCGTCGGCTTTGGCGCTCTGCTCGTTCCAGAAAGCGGCTTGATCAGGACTCAGTTCCGTGGTCGGAACGCCAAGCTCAAAGTGCAGAGATGCGGGTTCGAAGTTCATGGTAGGCTTGGCAGAGAAACCGGTAGAAGCAACCAGAAGATCCACAGGGAATGAAGTGCCATCGGAGAGGTGGACTCGGTGATCGGAGAGGTGATCGATATCTTCGCGGTAGACTTCGACCTGGCCGTTGCGTACGTATTCGAAAAAGTCGTCGTCGAAACTGAGGACGCCGGAAGCAGTGCCATACCTGGAAGCCATCGTGAGACAGTATTCTTACTCTGCGGACACGCTAGGCTTACCAGAACTGATTTTGCTCAGGCTGCAGGACCTTGGTCTTCTCATGTGTTTGATATCCGCAATCCTTGATCGTGTCGTACCGGATCAACTTCCAAAATGCCTTCGAAATGACTCTACCGAGCGCGTTCTCGTGCAGGAAACGACGAATCCACGCCAGGCCTGACATATCGGGAAATATGCATGGCGACATGAACGCGACAACGCGCCTAGTCACCAGTCGCTCCCTCCAGACTCTGAAGGGACCAAGCTGCGTGAACGCAGTAAAGACCCACGCCGGACCCCGCCCCGAGCGGCGGATCACCCAGCGGACCTTGTGTCCCGTGGATGCCGCCAGATGCACGGAGTCGTATGCCGACTTGCTACCGCCAAGGACTGCAACCGTGCCGATGTAGGGCGAGGAGAAGAGATCTTTCTGGGGTCCCAGGTTGGACGAGTGCACGATCGGCGCGTTGAATCCCTCAGAGCCCTCAATGTCGGGCATGTGTGGAACAGTAAGTACGCCGGTCGCAACGATAAGACGGTTGCAAGATATTGTCTTAGCCTCGCCGCCGTGCTCCACGTCTGCGTACCACTGGCTGCCGTCGGGTCGGGTGATGCGGGTGACCATGGTGTTGAGCTGCACCTTGTCGTACACACCGAAGTGCTTGGCGTACGAGACGAGGTACCCGTGCATCACGGATCCAGGCACATGCTGCTTTTCCTTGAGGCCGTAATGCGCAAGATCCATAGGAAAGTCGGAGAAGTCAACCGCGGTGGTGAAGTTATTGGTCTTCAGATTCGGGTAGATTTGCTCCTTGGACCAAACTCCGCCGATGCTGGCCCGCCCATCGACGAGCAAGATATCAGACGACGGATCTCGCTGCAGGAGGGTCTTTGCAGCACAGAGGCCGCTTGGGCCGGCGCCGATGATGAGAGTGTCGACAGTGGGCGTCATGTTTCTACCGTTCCCGACCAGAAGAAATCAGTACTTGGGGTTCGCGAGGGATGGCGGGCAAACAAAGCATCGGAACAAGACTTGTCGGGGCATTGAGACCTTCTTCTGAATTGAACTCGGCAACGGCGGAATGCTACACACGCCTGCAATAGCCCGCAGAGCTCTCGCTACGGGACGCCTCCTCGGCGGCGATGAGAGTTTGGAGATGACAAACTCTGGCGAGTTGCAGTCGTTACACGGGTCTGGACCTCCACATTGGGTAGCCAACGCTACAAACGCCAGCCAGCTCACATTTTGGGGATTCGGAGGCGTCGGCTGGTGGTGCGGCGAGCTGAGATGACTTCGTGTCAGGGGCCGAAGCTAACGACTGGATTGGCAGAAACATGGCACTTGACCAATTGAGCCAAAGCGAAATCCCAATAGCGCTGATAGGAATCGGAGCCATCTTCACCTAGATACGACCGGCGCCAACTTGATCATCCGTAGGTTGACTGCAAATGGATGATGGGGCGTCCGGCAGGGGGGTATCCAATCACTGAACACTCAAGACCTATAAGCGGCCGCCACGAAGCATCGTGGAGTTCTAGCTAAGCTAACTAATTCATGGAGAACTCCTTGTCTGAAAGGTGATCTCGGGGGCTATCTAGGAGTTGGTGCTTGGTAAGGGCAGCGACGGCAGCGCCGTTGATGCAGAGCGTGCCAGCTGGTTGGGAGAGAATACTAAGTATTGCGGCTTAGGACAAACCGACTGCACGGGCTAAGACATTCTCGGCGAGCTATTCTTCACTGGCTTGGCGCAGTCGAATAGTTGGGGTTAAGTTCCCACCCCGGGTAGCTGCGGCCCCCCCATAGCTGCATTAAACTCCTTTTTTGTCTATGAAACGTCTATCAAAAATAAGTATAACTAAAATCTATTACAGATATTAAGTCTATATTTTAAGGAGTTAATATAAGGCTTTTTAAAGTGTTATAAGCCTGAAAGTAGGAGTAAGATGTTACGGTCAGCTATCCGACAGTAGAGTTCTGCTAACAGAAGCTGAGGGATGACGCTAGGTTAATAGTATAGTCTTGCTGAGCTGTGTTGCTAAATAAATCTTAGGGTTCAAGGTGTCGGACTTTTACGCGTCAATTGGGTGAAAATCGGTGTGTGTATTTCGTAAGTTCTGAGGTACCAAGTTCTCCACCAAAATCTCTGCTAGATACAGGTACCCACAATCCAGCTATCGGTCGGGACGGATTTCGGGTCAAATCGGCATACGCCCAGTTCGACACGCCCCCTCAGGTTGGTGCCCAAAGGGTCCAAACTGGACAAACTGGCTAAAATGGCCCAAATGGCCAAAATAGCCACTTTTGCAAATCTCAAATCCCCCACTTGTAGGCCCTTTTGCATATAGCCTATTTGAGGGTATATCTATCGCTTCAAATCGCTCCCGTCGTGCTCATTAAAACCTCCCAGTAGGTAGGAAAGAGTGACGCCGTTTATAGAGCCATTTTAGCCTGTTCAGCCTCCAATTCAGTACGTCTATTATCCGCAAGAAGGTCGCTCTTGTCCGCGAGGTTAAGTTGGCTAACGAAGGTGGCGAAGGAGGCGGCTGGTAGGGCCTTCGTTATCCCATCTGCTATTATTTCAGCTGATTGGGTGTAAATAACCTCTATATAGTTATCCTGAATCTCTTGTTATAGCTAATGGTTGTGGATATTGATGTGGCGTAACTTGGTTTGTAGTTGGATGATCTCTTGGGTTACTAGCTATATTGTTTGGGTATTATTACATTAGATAACTACCTTGAGGCTATCGTGAGGCTAATTAACTGTGATTATGTAGGAAGGCTCTCCTCTAGGAGGGAGGCTTACCTATAAGGCGGTTATTAGCTAACTTGCGAATAGTCCTTCCTTCGCAGCTTGCGATAGGGCTAAAAGCTCTGCTTCTATAGTAGAAGTTATAACTATTTATTGTTTATTAGCCCTCCACGCGATTATCCCTCTAAATAGCTTTATTACAAAGGCTTGAGAGCTCTTTCAATCCATCGAATTATTAGCGAAACTAGTATCTGAAGCCACCTCCAACCTATCAGTATCCTTTACTCTATACTCGAGGTAGAGCCCTTTCATCTTCAGTAGGTATTATATAGCCTAGTTAGCGGCTTAGTAGTGTTTTAGGCTAGGGTTTTAGTTAAATCTCACAAGACAACTAACTATAAAAGCAATATTAGGTCTGGTTATAATAGCAGCATATAGTAGCAATCTAACCTTTTATCAATATAGCTAAATCTCTTGAGGCGTCGCTTGCCCTTTATATAATAACAGCTCTTCAGTAGCTATCGAGGTATTATATCATAAGTTAGCATTAACGTGGTTATTTAGTAGTTTCATTAACTTATTAATAAATACCAACTACAATAGCTATAGCCTCTTATTCAGACGATCTCAAAGGACTCCAATCCCTAGGAACCAATATAGGTCTTAACCACCCTCAAGATAGTATCATTTCTATAGTTATCTAATCAGCAAGGTAGCATAACTACAATCTTCAGGGGGATACGCCATAACGCAGTCATCAATATAGAAGAAGAACAAGACCTTGCTATAGCGCTAACAGCAGTTTTCGCCAGGTATCTGCTCAAAATTGAGGGTATTTAGACCCTTTTTGAGGTGTTACTGCTATAAGAGAGGGGATCTACAAAGCCTATGTAGGGCCTTCAGCAGCTTAAGCACTCTTCTAGGCTCTCAATACCCTAGCGGCATCTCTATATAGACTTCTTTATTAAGGTTAGTATATATAAAGGTATTAATAGCGTTATATTAGATTAGATCTATATTAAATTAGTTAGTAATAGCAATAAGGGTCCTAAACGACATCCCAGCTAATATAGCAGCATAGGTATCGCAAAGGTCGTGAGGCTATTAATCGCCTCTTACTATAAGTCTCACCTTAACTTTTAGAAGCTTGCTATGCTTATTTAGCTTATAGGTATATACCTAGTAGCATCTAAGGACCTTATAACCCTTCGCAGTCTTTCGCAATACTATTAACTAGGATTAGGATATTTAGTAGCTCTAGAGATAACTCTCTTTAGTCTAGATAAACTCAGCCCCCATAGGGTGATTTTATAGTTCGATATATAATAAGGGCAACTTTAGCAATAACTTCTAGTAGGTATTTTACTACTTTAGATTTATCCCTAAAGTTATTACTTCTAGGGCTAGGAATAGTAGCCTTATTATGATATCCCGGGCAAGGTTACATAACCTACTTATTAAAGGGTTAATAGGCTAATTAGACTACACTAAAGACCTTTAACTATCATTAGTTTTATATACACGAGGCATGCGATATATATCAGGTTCGCTTATATAGGGCAAGTAATAAATATCGGGTTCACTAGGTTTTACTCTTATATGAGATTTATTAGTAGTATAGCCTAAGAAGACCGCCTTATATAAAGTCCTCGTGGTAACTCTAACCTTCAAACAAAAGTCTAAACTCAGGTTAGCATTATTAGAAACTACTGAGATACGCCCCCTTATGTTGAGGTCGGCGTGAATACCTTCCTTAAGTGCTTAGAAGAACGTTAATTCGGGGGACTGTGGGGGAGTCAGCAGCAGAGCAAATTTTGCTTGAGAATAGCTATAAACTAGCTCTAGTGCTGATACTTCACTATTTATTTAGTTATTTTCATCTTCTACACGTCGTGAATTATTATTTAGGTCTATAATAGCTTCAGAGTCGCTCTAAATAGCAGTTCTTAAGTTGAGGAGCGTAGTATAGTGATTTTGGATCTCCTCTAGGGTCATGTCTTTGAAGTTATTGTGGCGGGTATCTATTCAGCCATCAAAAATAGCCTCTTTATTAAAAAGGACGTCTCAAGTAGTAATAACCTCTCCTTTCAGAGGGTTCCAAATCCTATAGCTATTTGAGGTAGTATAACTAATAAGGTAGCTGATCCAGGCTTTCGCAGCTAGTTGCTAGCGTTAATTTCAATAAAGTTAGGCATCTAAAGTTATCACAAAAGACTTACTACTATATACTCAAAGATAGGTTAGGTTAGGTACTATAAAACACTCTTTTAATGTCTTATGAAGTATCTCATAAGGCGTCTTCCAGCCTTTTTGCTGTTTTTGTGGCGTCTAGTTATATAGGTAGGTGGCTGCTTTTATGATTTCAGGCCATAGTGTTACGACCCGTTATACAAGGATAACAACCAACTAAACCACCTAGGCATCAGACAGCTAGGGCAGGATATTTATACTACAGGATCATAGGAACGTCAGGATGCTCATAGTATAGAAGAACTATAGTATAAGTCACGTAGCAATAAGATAAGACTAAGCGTGCAGAAAGAACTACTAAGCGCTCACCTATAACTACTAAGCGCTCACCCGCAGTCAACTAAGCGATCACTAGTACCCAATCGGTAATCAGTAATAAGGGTAAAAAGGACTATTTGGGACTTATATAGAGTATAGACTTAGGACTCCTAAGAATAGACTTCTATAGCTCTTTAGCAATTAACTTTATAATTACCCTAATAAGTACTCTCAGCTTTATCTTATACTATAACCCCCTTATAAGGACTATAACTAATTACTATACTCCTAAAACCCTAAGATTCATTTAGTAACATAGTATAGCAAGACTACACTATTAACCTAGCGTTATCCCTCAGCTTCTATTAGTAGAACCCTACTATTAGATAGCTAACTATAACACTTTAATTGCTCCTATTTAGTAAGTTAACCTTTAATGCTACTAAATAGTATAAGATAGGAATTATGTTAACTCCCAACAACAACGCGCAGCAAGCTAATAATACTGGGAACATATAACCCACAGCCCCAAGACCCGCAAATAACCAATAGGCCCAGACAGCCCCTATAAACACCCAGGAAATAATAAGCCTTTAATAGATATATGATATAATCCTCTAGCTCTAATAGGAAAACGCGCAGCTAGCTACCCAATATAGACCCAAGGCTAAATACCTAGAACCTACTCTATACTCAGGAGAGCCAGGAACCCTTCAAGGATTTCTCACCCGCACCCAAGCCTACCTTTATTATTACGCCGCCTTATTTTAAGATAAAACCATAAAGGTTCACTAAGCTGCATCCTTCCTTAGGGGAGATACTCTTACCTAGTTCAAACTATTAATAAGAGACTAACTAGGCAAACTATATAACTAGTAAGATAAAGAAACTTAGAAAGTATTTAGAAAGTATAGTAAGTTTAAGAAGAAACTTTAGGAAGCTTTTAGAAGCTTAGATAAAGAATAAATCGCTAAATGCAAACTTATTAATCTCATATAAAAGGGATTAGCTAGTAAGTATACCACTAAGTTCTAATAGATTTCATCTAAGCTAGATTAGGGAGAAGAAGCCCTAATAGCTAAGTTCTACTAAGGCCTAAAAGAAGAAGTTAAGGATAAGCTCGCATAACTTAACTACCCTAAAGAACTCTACTAATATATAGATATTATAATTAAAATTAATAACTACCTCTATAAATAACGCCTTAAATATAAAGGATAGTCCACTTAGAATAATAAAGTAGGATAAAATGATAATAGAAGAAAGAGCAACTAATACTAACCTAGTAATAACCACCGCGCTGAACGAACTTCTAACCACAGATATAACCCCAGGGCCCCTTAGTATACTACTGCCTATAGATACTATAGTAGACCTATGGACCTCAGCGCAGCCCATAAAGATAGTAAGCGGAATAATAACTAGAAGAAAGATAAGTAATACTATAACTATAATAAGATGGGATATCTAGCTTATAAATGTTAATCCCCTAAGAAAGAATAATTTTAACCAGTACCTAAGAAATAATAAGTAAGTCTCGCTATTAAAACCACACCTCACAAATAACTTCATTAGACTACCTGCTATAATAATAAGTATAAAACCCACGCAGACCATAAGGAACATATAGGATAGTACTCAAAAAATCCTTATAGGTCAGGATATAATACTACTAGTATCCCCCCAGCACCTATATATACCCTAGTAGTAGGATATTAAACCTACTTAAAGGCAGAGAGGAAAGCTAATAAGCAACTTAATAAAATATTGCACACACCCTCAGGCGTGGACATCAAAATTAATAACAAAGTCTGCATTACTAGGCTATAATAAGGACTTTAAGTATATAAGCTATAAGCAAGAATATAACCCAAAGAAGTTATATAGTAATAACAGATTAGGTCACTATAAGCCTATATTAAGCGACAACAGGATGCCAGGGACAACCCTGAGCGAATCCAGTAGATCAATAATAAAACAAAAGACTAAGCAGCAAGAGAACCTATATAGAACTATAAGATATAGCCCTCTTAAGAACGATAAGATAAGCTCTATTACGCTAGAAGAGCTAAATAGAATAAACTATCCGCTATAATAACTAATAAATAGCAGCCAAACCTAGAAGTAGAAAAATAGATTAAATAAACCTTATTTAAAATTAATAATACCTCATCTGAAGGAACTAGATTAGAGCTAGCTAACTACTTAAGGTACCTCTATAAAAAGGAGATTAACCCTCACTAGGATGACTAGGAAATCGCCTTTTATGGTGTATCTGGACGCAAAAGAAGAAACCTCTCATTTATAACATAGGTTAAAGGAGATTATGCCTATCTCAACCCTATGTATAACTAATACTATTATATATTCTGGGCTTAGTGCCTCATAGACTACTATAATAAATACTGAGCTAATAAGTATAAGTATAACTTCTATCCTTAAAGATATAATACTAGACCTATTATATAATACTACCTAGAGAATTAACTCCCTATATAGGACTTAGCCTAAATGATTAATAATAATATAGTATTGTTTAAACTATATCGCCACTACCCCATGAGATATCTTAATAACCCCTATAGGGAATAGAACTAATATATGAATGATAAATGCTGAATCTACTTGGAAGAAAAAGCCAAGGCATAGCGGAGACAACTCCAGCGCTAATAGTCAAAAAACTAGACTCGCCTACCAATAAGGAACAACAATAGGCAAAAACAATAAGGTTCCTATATAGCGCAATAGCATAAAAAACTCAATAATACAAGCACATATAAGTCCAAATACAACTTAATAGAAAATGGACTACCGCAATGATTGATAGCAGAGCCTAAGGAAACTTTATTTCGCCTAGAATAGTAAATAGATAACAGATAACCTAGAATAAGAAAGCAGTTAAAGACTACTATAACCTCAACACTGTTAAAGGAGAACAAGTATAGTATAGCGGAGGACGTATTAATATAGAGACTACGCAACTCCCTTTGTAGATCTATGGCTGGAATGAGCGACTAAACTTCAATATTATGGAGATAGGAGATAAATATGACGTTATCCTCAGAAGACCATAGTTATATGATAATAACCCACGGATAGATTGGAGAATAGGCTAACTCTATTAGGACTAGGATTTAGTTACTAAGCAGCAGCCAAAAAAGGGCACCTCAAATAAACCTCGCAAAATAACTGAAGCAAGAAGATTTCTCACCTACCTACAAATTAAGGACGCAAACGCCAGGATATTATCAGCAATAGATATCAATAGAGAAGATTGATTGCTATTTATTCTAGCAGAATACTAGTAGTATAATAAACTATTTGCTAAAGAACTTAATACCGGATTACTAGAATATAGCAGCTATAATCATAAGATCAAGCTGAAGCCCGGAAAAGAACTAATATTTGAAAAAATCTATAGACTTAATTAAGAAGAAATAGAAGCACTTGACGCTTACCTAGAAGAGAACCTTAAGAAAGGATTTATTCGACCCTTAATATCCCCAGCAGGGTATCTAGTACTCTTTATACCTAAGAAGAATGGGAAGAAACAACTGTGTGTTAACTACTGGAAACTCAACGATATTACTATCAAAAACTATTACCTATTATCGCTTATCTCTAAGCTATGCGACCTCCTATATGGTGCGAACTAGTTTATGGCCCTTAACCTTAAGGGAGCTTATAACCTTATCCGCATTAAGGAAGGCGAAGAATAGAAAACGGCTTTTAGAACACGACGTAGATACTTTGAGACACTTATAATGCCCTTCAGACTCACTAACGCCCCTGTAACGTTCCAGACTATAATTAATAAAACACTCTAATAATGCCTCAATAAGTTTATTATAGTATACCTCAATAATATCCTCATCTTCTCCAAAACGCTAGGAGAATATAAGGAGCATATATATAAAGTACTGCGAAAACTATAAGAAGCGAAACTCTTAGTTAAGCTAGCAAAAAGGAAATTCCACTAATAAGAAGTTAAATTCCTTAGATTTACTATTACCCCAGGGATTATTTAGATATCTAAAGATAAAATTAAGGCGGTCTATAACTAGCTTATACCTACTTATATTAAGGATATATAATTATTCCTCAGATTTATTAACTTCTACTAAAGATTTATCAGAAACTACGCCAAAACAAGCTAATAACTCCAGGACTTAACCCAGAAAAACAATATATTCCAATAGACCAAAGAGCACTAAAACGACTTCAAAAAGATTAAGCAACATATAGAGGAAGATATTATTCTATCTATACCCAATCCTAATAAACTATTTGAATTAGAAACCAACGCCTCAGATTTCGCTATAGGCATATAACTTAGATAACGAGATAATGAGAATCAACTACAACTAGTTGCCTTTATATTAAAAAAGGTTTAGCGGACCTAAACTTAACTACTAAATATACAATAAGGAACTTATAGCAATTATTGAAGCATTTAAAGAATAGAGACCACAGCTATTAGGAACAAAACACCTAGTTAAGGTGTATATAGACTATAAGAATCTTTCTTATTTTATAACCTCAAAAGTACTTAATAAATAATAAATTAGATAGTTAGAATTCCTATTCGAATTTAACTTCAAGATTAACTATAAGAAAGGAAACGAAAATAGCAGAGCTAATACTCTTAGCTGCCGATTGGACCACAACGTCCTAGTACTAGAGGAAACTTAAGTTATCTTAAAATAAGATAAGAACAGAAACCTTATGCCAGTAATAAGACTCTTAATAATAGCCAGGAAGGTTAATACTAGCTCAACTGGACGAATAACCCCTAAAACTATTAGGGAAATATACTTAGCCCTAGCATATAGATACTAAGGCGTTACTAAGACATAGAAACGCATCCGGCAATACTACAATAAAACTGCTATATAATAGGAAGTAGCAAATACTATTAAAGACTATGAAATTTACGCCAAAAGCAAACCCAGCTGATATCAACTCTATAGGAAAATTTAACTACTACTAGTACTAGAAGCAGCATAGCAATCCATATCTCTAGACTTTATTATTAAATTACTAAAGTCAAAAGAACTAATAACTAATACTAAGTATAACAGCATTTTGGTTATTGTAGACTAACTCACGAAATATGCCTACTTTATCCCATATATAGAATCAAGTACTATAGAAAACCTTGGTTATGTATTTCTGAAAACTATCGTCAGCTAATATGGCATACTAATAGAAATCGTGTCAGACAGAGATAAACTATTCACTTCAAAGTTCTAGAGATCCCTGATCTTGCAGCTTAGATCTGACCACAAACTCTCAACCGCCTTCCATCCGCAAACCGATGGATAGACCAAATAGATCAACTAAATCCTCAAGATCTACCTACGCTATTATGTTAATTATAAATAAGATAATTAGGTATTGCTACTACTAATAGCCTAATTCGCCTATAATAGCGCAGTAGGAGAAAGTATGAAAGAATTACTATTCTACCTCAACTATAGATTTAACCCCACTATATATAGAGAACTACAATAGGGCCTAGCAGCACTTAAAGCTATGGTAGATATCAAGAAAATTCGAGAAATTCAACAGGAACTCCCTAAAGACCTCAAATTCATATGCAAACGAATGCGCAAATACGCCAACAAGAAAAGAGTTAAGGGACCAACTCTAAAGGAGGGAGATAGTATCTACCTCACCCAATAAAACATCAAAACCAAACGACCAAGCAATAAATTGGACTATAAAAAACTTGGACTATTTCGAATTGATAAAAAACTATTAGATATTAGCTATAAACTCTTACTACTAGATACCATAAAGTGCTATCTAATCTTTCACGTTTTATTTCTCAAACTAGCACCATAAGGATTACAAATAAACGACCTTATTATTATGGAATTAAATAAACTAGAATATGAGATTTAATAAATTATTAACTATATTAAAGATAAGAATAAAACCTAATACCTTATTAAGTAGAAGAGGTATAGGCATGAGGATAATATATGGGAACTAGCCACAAATCTCGAACACGCGCAGGATCAACTCCGCACATATTGGGAATAGCAAATAACAAACAAACTATAAACAGCACCTGCACCTAAGAGGATACGTAAAAATAAGACCTAGTTTATTTGACCCCATCTAATAATCAGACCACCACAACAAAACTAACTGTAAGACTCCAACCTATTTATATAACTAGGGATACTAGCAAACTAGGACGCCTCACCTAATAAAAAGTTTGGGGTACTAGGATTCCAATCCCCTAGGACTATATCCAAATCCACTACACCAAAACCCCCCATCAATTGCGCTTCATAGACTAAAGAAAGCTCAGCAGAAGAACTCCCCAACCCTTCGTCCTCTGCAGCCACTATAGAAGTCTCTTTGCGACCCTTCTTAAAAACTATCCTCTTAGCCTTATAAATGCGATCTAGCTTTGCAAGCATCTTATTTACTTCAGCCTGCGCCTTCTGTAGTGCTTCTATTCTCTTTTGAAATAATTCCTCTATCTCCTCCTCCTCATTATTCAGACGCTGAGACTCAACTATCAGGCGTTCCACTATGAAAACGAATTAGTAACGGAATAATAAATAAAAGATACTATAAATATTAATAGATCATATTATTAGAAGCATTACACAAACGATGAGTGCTACTAATAGCGACGCACTCGCTATAAACTAAGGACCTGGGCAATATCTTGTAATGCAGGCCCTTAGAATGATAACGATAGCAAGGTATAACTTTAAAACCGTTCTCCGCAATATTCAAAGAATAATAATAATAATAAAGCGTGGAGATTGCAGGATTTTCGGGAACGCAACCTGATATAGTATCAGCATTATGAGTAAATCAGGATATATGATTGATAGGCCCCCAGCCTGGGACTAATAACCTACTTATATTAGGTCTTGAGGATAAGACCTTTAGAAGGGAGACCTAATATTACAACCCATTATATAAGGATAATAACTAACCAAACCACCTAGGTATCAGACGGCTAGGGCAGGATATTTATACTACAGGATTATAGGAATATCAGGATGCTCATAATACAGAAGAACTATGGTATAAGTCGCATGACAATAAGATAAGACTGAGCGTGTAGTGAGAACCACTAAGCGCTCACCCGCAATCACTAAGCGCTTACCTATAGTTACTGAGTGATTACTAGTATGTGATTAGTAATTAGTGATGAGGGTAAAAGGACTATTTAGGACTTATATATAAGTATGGACTTGGGACTCCTAAGAATAGACTTCTATAGCTCTTTAGTAATCAACTTTGTGATTACTCTAATAGGTACTCTCAGCTTTATCTTATACTGCGACCCCCTTATGAGGATTATAACTGATCACCGTACTCCTGGAACCCCAAGATTCACTTAGCAACACAGCATAGCAAGACCACACTATCAACCTAGCGTCATCCCTCAGCTTCTGTTAGCAGAACCCTACTGTTGGATAGCTGACTGTAACAATAAGTTTCCCTCACTCTGAGGACTATCTAGCAGTAAGTCGCCCTTACTAGCATAGTACTAAGGGCGCACAACTCTATTTAGGGGTTATTTTGTGTTGGTTTTAGTAGCTATTCTTAGCTGCTTACTTAAACACATCCTCTATATTACTCTAATAGTGCCTCGTGGGTAAATTAAATACCTAATCTCCTCATTATATGAGGTGGTACACAGACCTATGTATAATATATTCTAATAATACTTGTAGATAATACGAACATTAATTCCACACAAACTCGTTTATAGTCTGTTTAAATAATCCTTAAGAAGAACAATAATTCCGCACAAACTAGATCTGCGTGGGCATTGCAAATACCCCTAAACTTTGAGCGAAAACTCAATATCTTCCTTTTCTCAATAACTTTTAATGATACTACCCTACCCCTAGAGATATCTACTAGAAATATAGCAACCCCCGTTTCAATCTAAATATAGGCGCAAGCAGATCTAATTAGAGATAGTAATAGAGGAGAAGTAGAGTGTAGTAAGGTATCCCTTAATTAGGTTTAGCTAGAATTAATATATAGGTTAATAGCAGTAGATTAATAGAGATATCCTTTTGATTGCGCTTCCTCTGGCGCTAAGTGAATTAGATGGCGTACTAACTTTAGGTGAAGCGGGCCCTGCTTTCTAGAAGAGGAAGCACGTTATCTTCAGAGTAGGATTTGAGCTTAATAGTTAAAAAGTCTGTTCAGGCTATATATAAAAGGTTTAGTAGCTACTATTATTTTTAGGTTAGGGTCGCCCTAATTATAGCGGCGACGCTAGTTTAGGCCCTTAGTTATTCCTTTCCTTTCAACTATCACCTCTTTAATAATACTAAGTTATATTATCACTATCACTCTAATTGAGGATAGCATACTCACGTAGAGAGTCCTGGACTGGAGATGAGTGTAGACCTTTGAATAGGAAATTTTGGGGCAACAGCGTAGATTGGTTATTAATTAGGACGATTAGATAGCTAGTTAGCGCTTTACAATGCAGGGCATATTGCGATCCTTAAGTCTGTTTAGGATTGCAAGGGGACGATTAAGCTATTTTCGTTTTTTTGTAAGCTTAGGCTCTATATTTTATCTTTTGCTTTACTGGCCGGAAGTATGAATTGCTATTCTTTGAGTCTATTTAGGATAGCAATGGGGATAGTTGGAGTCGAGTAGCGAATAGATTAGCTAGTCTTGTTTTCTTTTAGCTTTCTTCTCCTTAGTTAGCACTCTAATCCTCCTATAAATTGGGGTCTAACCAGGACAGTTCGGGGGAGAGGGCTGTAGACTTTTCACTATTAACTTTTAATCATTCCTTTTATTTCTTTTTAGAGATATCTATCTTTTAATATATATACGCACTATAATTATACCTATATTTATCTGAAACTTTTACTTTATTTCTTTCTAATTAAATACTTAGCTACCTTAAGCTTATTCCCAGGGTATTACATTACTCTAATAAGGTATATTACTCTATTCCACAATATCCTAGGGAAATCTCACTACGTAGGGAATCCTAATTCGGAGTCTCTTAGCTCTATATAAGTTTCCCTCACCCTGAGGACTATCTAGCAGTAAGTTGCCCTTACTAGCATAATACTAAGGGCGCATAACTCTATTTAGGGGTTGTTTTGTATTGGTTTTAGTAGCTGTTCTTAGCTACCTACTCACACGCATTCTCTACGTCGTTCTATTATATATAGATTCAAGTAAGGCACTACCTCACTTAATAATAAGGAGATTAGGTATTTAATTTACTCATAAGGCACTATTAGAATAATATAGACGAGGCGTATAAGCAGGCAACTAAGAATAGCTACTAAAGCTAATATAAAGATAACCCCTAAATAGAGTTATATACCCTTAGTACTAATACTAGTAAGAGCAACTTACTACTACATAGTCCTTAGAGTGAGAGAAACTTATATAGAGCTAAAAGGCTAATACTTAGGGCTCCTTAAGTAGTAAGAGTTCTCTAGAATATGGCGGCATAAGTAATATACCTTATTAAAGTAATATAATACCCTAAAAATAAGCTTAAAGTGGCTAGCTATTTAATTAGAAAGGAATCAAATAAAAATAATAAAATAAGTATAGGTATAGTTATAGTATATTTGTGCGAGTGTGTATGAAAAAGAATGAAAAGAAAATCAAAAGAAGAATAATTCTGTTGGGATATTCGCCCAGCCGGACCCAACCCAAGTGTCGGGCCCGTGGCCCAGCGGGCAGGAACGTCAACCATAATAGTTATGTGACCTCAGTCACGTGACCCACCTCGTCAGTCTACTATATCGTTCCTCGCCTTCGCTAGCCACCCTTCTAGATACCTTCTTCAACAGATATTATTACCACACTTTAAATACTACGCTTATCCTCCCCTACCTTCCAGATCTAGTCTTTATAAGACTAATACTAATTAGTAGTTAAATTTACTATTATACCACTCAAGATACTATAAACTACAGATCAGCAAGGTTAATCAATAACTAAAGAGATAATATATTAATTAAATCTTTTTCAGCTAGATATCGCTAAGCTAGAGATTCAAATAGACGCTAACAGTTCAGCCTCCGCTACTATTTAACCCTTGCTAGAGAGACGTTATTTAGCCTGAATAGACCCTCAGCCTCCTGTTATCGAAATACCATACTAACAGAGAACAACTCAAGCGCTAATAGTTCAGCCTCCGCTCCTATTTTAAGCCCTTCTCTGAAGTTATTATCAATATTATGGGCGAAGTTTCTAATCCCCCACTATTTAACAATAGCCGCAGCCCATCCCGCAACGCTATTCAGCACCTTCTTTTTTAGCAGAGATCCCTTTAAGACTTAATGATCCTAAGTCTTTAACTTATTATTATAGCCTCTTGTTTTAAAGTGATATCTGAAGTTCTTATTAATGTTGTGGGCGAAGTTTCTGATTCCCCACTATTTAATAAGTCCCGCGGTCCCCTCCTGTAATAACCTCGTTGCTAATCGCACTAGTAAGGTTATCCTTTTTAAAACCTTCTTTTACCCTCTTTTAGCACCCTCAAAACTATTAAAAACCCTCTACAAATAACTCCTCCGCTAAAACGCTAAAACGCTAGAACGCTAAATTATTATAATCTTTTTTAATAACCGCGTCGATTTAGTATATTTTAACCTCTCTAGCGCTACCTACTACTTCGCTAACCTTTCCATCTTCACTACCTCTAATAAATCCACCACCTACCTCAAAACCTCCCTCCTTTACTATCTTTTTTACTCTCTTCTTTACTACTAAATTAACTAATTTAAACCCTCTAGATATAATAATAAGTAGTAAGCTTAAAGAAAGACTTTTGACGTTACTATCCGCCCGCTATTTTAGCTATTTTGCCCGCTATTTTAGTAACTATATTAATATCATAGTAGCTATACTAATTTGCTGCTATAAATGCGCCTTCTGAAACTGCAGTAAGCCCTAACCGGCCGCATAAAATAAGTTATTTCAGCCTCATATCGGATTTATTTAATTTATTTGTTTTACTACGCTCAAAAGGCCTCATTTAAGCCCTCTTTTGAGCTATTTAGCTACAACCGGCCCCCCTCCCTCGTTTTACTCTATTAGGTTTATTTATTTTAACCCGTGCAAAACAGCTCTTTTGAGCCCTCTTTTGAGCCGTCTTTTGGCTATCTTTTGACCATTTAACTATTTAATAACAATAAAACAGCCCCCCCCCCCCCCTCTTGAATCCCTATCTCCAGTCGTCTCGTCCACTAAATCCCTCCTTCCCCACTTTTCAACCACTCAAGACCTTCAATAATTCCCTTTTCAGGAAGTTCTATTTAGGAAAGATCTCTTCTTTAGGAAGCCACTCGTGGGAAGGAAGATCCCTCTTTAGGAAGCCCCTCGTGGGAAACAAGATCCCCTCTTTAGGAAGCCCCTTATGGGAAGTACTCTTTTCAGGAAGCCCTACTTAGGAAGACTACTATAGGAAGAATAGGTAACCCAAATAACAGAAGGAATAGTATAACAATTATAGGCAATCGCTACTAATTTAGAGGACTTAGGAATAGCTAAATCGTAGCCTATTTAGAGGATATAGGTATAGCTAAATATAGCTATCTTTTCGATTTAATTTGAGGCTAAAAATAGCCTCAAAACAAGTTATTCAATTCGTATATTTAGATAGGCATAATAGGCGAATCCTAGCATAAAAGAAAAACTACTAGTATTGGGATATTCGCCTAGCCGGACCCAACCCAAGTGTCGGGCCCGTGGCCCAGCGGGCAGGAACATTAACTATAGTAGTTATATAACCTCAGTCACATAACCCACCTCATTAGTCTACTATATCGTTCCTCGCCTTCGCTGGCCACCCTTCTAGATACCTTCTTCAACAGACATCATCACCACACTTTAAATACTACGCTTATCCCCCCCTACCTTCTGGATCCAGTCTTTGTGAGACCAACAAATTCATTCCCCCTCCCCCACTTCCCTAACTATTCTAATTAGACCCTAATTTATACGAGGTTCTTCTAATTAGAGTGCTAACTAACAGAAGAAGAAAGCTAAAAGAAAACAAGACTACCTGATTTATTCGCTGCCCAGCTCCAATATAACTATAATAGTACTTCCTTAGTATAATAACTATAAAGAAGAGGAGCAGCTATTATTAATATCTATATTTCTATCTCTAGAGACCCCTTCTTGGATATTCGCTAGGGGGTTATAACTACATATAGCCTAAAAGACTATATTCTCTCAGCTTAGGTTTAGTGCTATGGTAAGTATTTTATAGCTATTGCCCCCTAGGTTAGAGGATCTAGCGCCTATAGACTAGTTCTACTTAGGCTTAGCTCTCTCTAGGGCTATCTCGCTCTATTTCTTTCTAGCGTTATAGTACCTCCACCTCTCAGCCTATATAGGTATAACTACCTAGCTGCTTTTCCGCTTTATTTATAGTGGGTAGCTCTTATTTATTGCTATATATAGCTCTAAGTAGAGTATATAACTAGTATTATTTATATAAGACCTATATTCCTTCTATCTATAATTCTAGTAGCGAGTTTTGTATTAGTAGAGCTCTATCTTATACTAGCTATAGTAATACTAGTACTGCTTTAGTAGTGGTTTCTAGTTAAGTAGCTCTACTAAGTGGGATCTAAAGACCTAGAAGAGAGTAAATTTCTACTATAAAGTAACTATCTAGAAGCCCTATTTCTAGTTAAAAGCGCTAGGAGAAACCTATTTACTATACCTTATTATTCTATTTTCTTCTATATCTTATTCATAATAAATAGCTTAGTTAGGAATTAGCTTAAGAAGGTTATAAAAACTACTAGAATACCTCTAATAGTATAAGTAGCCTAAGCCTTAAGTCTCTTAATACCTACTATATTAAAATATTTAAATAGTGGAGCCGGGCAGCGAATAGATTAGCTATATTGTTTTCTTTTAGTTAGCACTCTAATCCTCCTATAAATAGGGGTCTAATCCGAGAGAGGCATCTTTTAGGATAATTGTTATCTTTTTTTACCTTCTTTTTCTATAGATATCTTCCTTTATATACGCGCACTATAAGTATTTTTTATTATTCTATTTTATTCTAAGAGTATTATATCACTTCAATAAGGTATATTATCTAATTCCGCAATATCCTAGGGACATCTCAAAATCTAGGGGCCTCCACGTTCTAATTAAGACTAGGAGTAATATATTACAACCCGTTATGCAAGGGTAACAGTTAGCCGACCCACTCAGGCGTCGGGCGGCTGGGACAGGACATGAGTACAGCATGATCACGGGAACAACAGGACTCACTCGGAACGAAAGAACTATAGTACAAGTCACGTGATAATAAGATAGGACTGAGCATGCAGTATAGATCACTAAGCGCTTAGTGAGAGTAGCTAAGCGCTTACCTATAATTACTAAGTAATTACTAATACCTAATTAGTAATTAGTAATAAGGATAAAAGGAGTATTTGGGACTTATATAGAGTATAGACTTAAGCCTCCCTAAGGATAGACTTCTATAGCTCTTTAGTAATTAACTTTATAATTACCCTAATAGGTACTCTTAGCTTTATCTTATACGATAACCCCCTTATATAAACTATAACTAATTACTATCCTCCTTAAACCCTAAGATTTATTTAGTAATAAAGCTTAATAAGACTATATTAATAACTTAGTATTATCCCTTAGCTTCTATTAGTAGAACCCTATTATTAGATAGCTAACTATAATACTTTGATTACTCCTATTTAATAAGTTAACCTTTAATGCTACCAAATAGTATAAAATAGTAGTTATATTAACTCCTAACGCGCAGCAAGCTAATAATACTAGGAACGCATAACCCGCAGCCCCAAGACCTATAAGTAACTAATAAGCCTAGATAGCTCCTATAAGTACCTAGGAAATAATAAGCCTTTAATAGAGATATAATATAATCCTCTAGCTTTAGTAGGAAAATATATAACTTACTACTCAGCCTACGCCTAAGACTAAGTACCTAAAACTAGCTCTATACTCAGGAGAGCTAGGTGTTACGACCCGTTATGCAAGGATAACAACCAACCAAACCACCTATGCAGCAGACGACTAGGACAGGACATTTGTACTGCAGGATCACGGGAACACTAGGGATGCCCACGGCACGGAAGAACTATAGTATAAGTCAC
>JAXCEF010000508.1:0-36358 GCA_037178605.1 Colletotrichum euphorbiae | reverse complement strand
TAAGATAAAGCTGAGAGTACCTATTGGGGTAATTACGAAGTTAATTGCTGAAGAGCTATAGAAGTCTATTCTTAGGAGTCCTAAGTCTATATTATATATAAGTCCCAAATAGTCCTTTTCACCCTCATTACTAATCACCGACCGGGTACTAGTAATTACTTAGTAACTGCAGGTGAGCGCTTAGTAGTCGCGGGTAAGCGCTCAGTAGTTCTTTCTATACGCTCAGTCTTATCTTATTGCTATATAACTTATACTATAGTTCTTCTATACTATGAGCATCCTGACGTTCCCGTGATCCTATAGTATAAATGTCCTGCCCTAGCTATCTAATGCCTAGGTGGTTTGGTTGGTTGTTATCCTTGCATAACGGGTCGTAATACTCAGGTATCTATTAGATATCTATTTTGGAGCTCGAATAACCTATTTAGTGGTCTTTAATTGCTAATCTACTTATTTATGAGATTCTGCTGTATCTATTACGTATTAATAACTTCGCTACTAAACTGCAAACGAAAGTAATAACCACGCTATAAAAGTATTACTAAAAGCCTCAAATCGACAAAGTAATAGCAAATCGTCCTTGGATTACTACCTCCAGGTAATTCCTTATTAACCTTACTAACTCATTTACTTAGGTTTAGCTATACTAAGCCTATAACCCCTATGGGATCCTACCTATAACGACTTTTATTATTTTTACTATTCGTTATCCTTTACCTTCCTTCTCTACTATCCCTTAATTATTCACGCTAAAAAATATATTAAAAATTAATACTATAATCTCTTCTAGTAGGGCCTCTTCACTCTTTATATCAAAAAACCCTCATCTTAGTATAGATACCGCTTATATCTATTATTACTATTATCTTCTTATGCTACACCTACTAAGAACGGTACTAAGCAAAAGAATAATCGCTACTTTTAACTACTATTTCAATCTCCCGTTAAACGACACAAAGACCCGCTTCATATCGCGAAAATCCCGCCTCATATTACAAGATCACGCCTCTTATCTATCCCTCACCGCAACTCTTTATTATTAGTTATCTTATAAGATAGCTACTATTTGTAATATTAATAAGAGTATTAGATAATAATGTATACTAATAACTTAGTTAAGTTAGTTAATTTAGCACCCTCCCGTTGCTTCCTATTAACTAATGTTAATATTAATATATCCTCACCTTAAAAACCCTTTACTTTAACCCCCCCCTTTCCCCTTCTTTATAGATTATCCTTATACTCATAATATCTCAGAACCCTTCAAATATATCTAAATATATTATTAACTCTTCCTAACCTTTAGCTATTATTTTTATCACCTCACAATACCTAAAACGATCCCCAAAAGCTTAGTTACCCCCAATAAGTGACCTCCACTAGGATTAGGAGGATTTAATAACCCAAAAGGTAAATAGGCAAAAACAAAGCCTTATATTAACTATACCACCCTATTAAATGAAATCAACCCTATTACTACTAATAGACCTTAACTTATAGCTATCCTAGCTTACTATACTAGATACTACTATGAGAATAATAAATTAACTATAACTAAGCTATTTTAGGAGGTTAAAACCGACTTTAAAGAATAGACCTAAGAGCGATTTAATAAACTTAATTTAAATTTTTTAACCACATTCAGAAAGGCCCTCTAGAATAGAGGAGTCTACATTATTAGCTGAGTTAGTTAAACTGTTATAAAGGGACTTACTAATATTATCCAGACTAAAAACTACTATACCTAGAGCTAATGAGAGATTAATACTATCACAAAGAAGAGCTAAATACTCCGCAAGTATATTAATAACCCTAACTTCTATAAGGAGTTAACTAGCAAAATAAGGCCATTAATAACCCTACTAGAGACTATTATACTAGAGCCATATTCATATAATAATCCTCCTTCTAACCCTCCTTCTAACCCCTTTTATATTAACCCATTATTATCTACACTCTACCCTACTTTATATAAGTTTAAAACCCCTACCACCTCCATTAAGTATAATACTAACCCCTATTAGCTTATTATACTTATAAAGATATATAGGAATAAGATAAAGTATAGTAGAGAGATATATAACTCTCTTAAAGAAAAGCTCGCTATTTTTAAGGACCTATATACTAAGTTAGGTATTATACTAAATAAGTATAAAAGTGCCCTCTTATTTATACTTAAAAGCTGTACCCTTACCTTCTTCTACTCTCAACTATAACTCCTCTAATCTCACATTAATTTCATTAATATAATTATAAAGATTAATACCTACTTTAAAACTAAAGATTATAAGCAAGCCTACCTCACTAAGTAGCGAGGTATCTCACTAAAGAAGGTTATGTATTAGAACCCTAATAAATTAAGAACTAAAGCCCTATTAATACTTATTAATAAGCTTAATATAATTCAGCAAGGGCTACTATATATTATCCTAGGCGATAAACCCATACAAATACAGATAATAGCAGCTTGCCAAGGCGTAAAGGAGTATAAGATAGTATTATATAACCCAGCCAAAATGTATAACAACTTCTACGCCTAATTATATAATACTATCAGCACTATATTACAAACCTAAGAGTAGTTTATTATTAAGATAACTATAGCAACTACAACTACTAACTAGCACTTTATTAATTATAAATACAATAAGGGAAGGAAGTTCAGCATAGCTAACTATAGTAGCAAGAGCTTCCATAAGCATAAGAGCTCTAGTTTATTTAAGAAGAAGAAGAGATATTTTATCTATAAGAAGTTTAACTATTAGAGCATAAAGCATACTAATACTAAATAATATTAAGAGTACTAATAATATTGAACTAGTCAATACTATATTAACCCCTCTCCTAAAGGATATTAGTAATTCCTACTAGAAGTTGAGGGTACTAAAAACCTCATAGATTTCAAAAGTAATAATAAAAATAATAACTACAACTATACTTATAACTATACTAATAGTAATATTAAGGATAAAAAGGGCCAGATCGAGGTCTATTTTACTAGTAAAGCCACTATTATTAACAAACCCCTCCTGACTACTACCCTTACTAACTAAGCTACCTACTATACCTTTACTTAGTAAAACCCCTTTCTACTCCTCATAATCACTACTACTACTAAATCAATATCACAATTTACTCTTAAAGGGCGATACTTAATAACTACCTTCTAAGGCATTATGCCCAACACTAGCATAACTAAATTCTCTACTACTAGTTATAATTAGTTTCTTACTCTTTAGTTATAACTAATACTATCACTAAAACTAGATATAAGTATAGCTAGTATAATCTCCATTATCTTTAGCGAAGGCAACGCTATTATTAGGCTCAGGTCTATCAACATTAATACCCCTCTAGGTATAATTAGGTTCAAAGTCATACCTATAAAGACCCCCTTCTTACTCGGCTTAATAGATATAGATAGACTTAACGTTAAATACAACAACTTAATAAACAACCTCATCCAAGGTAATATCAAAATCCCCATTATTTATGAATAGGGTTATACCTAGATAATACTAAAGAAGGAATAATACCTCGCATACTATAACCTCACTAATACTAAGTTACACTAAATCCATCATCATTTTAGCTACCTATTAGTCCAAAGACTTCACACTATACTAAATAAAGCTAGCCACCCCACTAACTTTAATAAAATCAAGAAAACCACAAAATATTACAAGCAATATCAGCTAAATACAACAGCACCAGCATAATTCAGATTCACTCTTCATAACAATATTAACTTCACCTACGAGGTTATCATCAATATCCTTTACCTTAATAACTACCTAATCCTCTATATTATTAATGCAGCCACTACCTTTAATACCGCTCAATTCCTTTACAATATTTTAGCTAAGTTAGTATAGAATATAATAAGAGTATACTAAATTAATATCTTTTAAGGCCCTCTAGACTAGATAACTACTAATACTAATATATAATTTAACTTGAATAAATTTAAGAACTCCGCTAAGTTAATAGATATATTAATTAAAATCATATCCGTTAAGGCTTACCATAGTATTAGCAAAGTCGAGAGATATCATACTATCCTTTACTATAGTTATAATATTATTTATTAGGAAGACCCCTCTATAAAGGCTAAAATAGCCCTATAAATAGCTATCAAGGCTATTAATAATACTACTAGCCCTAATAGAGTTATCCCTACCCTTCTTATCTTTAGCGCCTATCCGCATATTATATCTAAATCAGCCCTATTGCTAGACCTTTGTCGCCGCGCCGAAGCCATACAAAAGGCGACCGACGAAATCCGAAAACTCTACGCTAAGCGGCAGGTTAGCGAGGCTATTGCGGCGCGTAACGGGCCCAATACCCAGCCTATTATCACCCTACTAATCCTATCTAAAGTCCATATATAGCGCAAAAAAGACAGCTAGCAGGGCCCCTTCCGCCTACTTAATATAAATAGCAAAACCTGCACCATCAACCTACCGCGCGGTCCAAGACTATTCCAGTCAACTATTATCAAGCCCTATCACACCAATGACAACAACAATAACGACAATACCCTCACGCCTAATACCGCAACACCTAATAACACCTCAGCCCCCCCAGAGCCCCAACAAGGAACTCAAATATAAAAGCCTACTGCAGCTACTAATATTATCGCCAACTTCAACTACAACGCTATTACTAACTTTATAAGCTGCTACTTTATTAATAAGGTTAATACCCCTACTATATTTATAAGCATAAAGGAGCGTAATAACCTTAACCTCTTAAAGAAGCTATAATCCTAGAGTATTATCACTACGATAGGCGCCCCCTTCAAAGAGTCCATAAGGAAGGAGATCAACGCCCTTATAGGCAGAGGAGTATTTAAGTTTATTACTTACAATAAGTATAAATATAATAACGAGAGGATTTTTAAGTTGTATATTATTAATGAGATTAAGAGCAAAACCACTAAGCCCTATAAAAAATCACAACTTATTATCTAAGGCTATACTAATAATAGTAAGGAGTTTATACTCACCTAGTCCCCCATAATCCAATAATATAGCCAGTAACTTATCCTTCCTCTTACCCCTACCCTTCTAAAGAGTTTATGCTCCCTATAGCTAAGGGATATTACGTAAGCCTACATCTAGTTAACTTCAAAGCTAAATCATTAGATCCTCGCCTACTTACGTCAATAACTACGCGCCTACTACTCTAAAGGCACTATCATAAGGGTCATCAAGCCCTTATATAGTATCGCTAAGGCATGCACCCATTAGTAGGCGACTTATAGCAAGCACTATAGAGAGAATCTCTAGATAATAACTTTATTATATAACTCTTGCCTTTTTATTAGTTCTGCTAAAAACACTAACTTCGGGATTATTAGCATATAAACTAATAATACTATTAGCCTCACTAATAACTTCTCCACCCGCAAAGAGGAAGAGTTAGCCAAGACTAAGTTTATAGTAAAGGCGAAGGAGTATCTATCTGTTAAATAACCTCTAGTCTTTAATAGCGGCATTATCACCCTCATAGACAACAGCAAGCTACACCTCCACCAAAAAGACTAGGGTTAGAAGCTTAACCTTATTAATACTACCAATAACTACGACATAAAGAAATAATACATTAAATAACGCGCGCGCGGCGCGTACATCGCCTCAATTTAGTAACTAGAGGCTTATTTCAACCTATCCACCGCAGCCTAGCACTAAGATCCACTACTAACAATATAAAGGCCCTCAATTATTATATCTAGTAGCAAATAGATAACCTCAACTATGGTCTAACGTTTATATCTATCAATTTAATAATAGCTAAGTTATTTGTTTTTATTAATAGGTCTTTTAGGAATAATACTAACCTATCTTTATAGCTTAGATTTATAATTATCCTAGCTAATAAGACTACTCTTAATAATACGTTTAACATCTTTAGTAATATTATCTACTTCAGCTTAATAAAGTATGAGTATATAACCCGCTCTATACTAGCATCTGAGATCTATAGCATAGTTACTAGCACTAATATAGCTTACGCTATTACTATTACCCTCTATTAACTCACGAAGAAGCTTATAATACCTCCCATTACTATAACCGTCTATACTAACTCATATTCGCTATATAAATATCTCATTAAGCTTGGGACTATAAAGGAGAAGTATCTTATAATTAATATCATAGCGCTTCAATAGTTATATAAGCAATAAGAGCTTCACGAAGTGCGATAGATAAATAGTCATAATAACCTCGCTAATGCCTTTACTAAAACGGCCTTAAATAGCGCCCTCACACACTTCATCAACAACAATAAAGCTACAATATATATAGAGGGATGGGTTATAAGGGCCTAAAGGGGCACAATATATATAGAAGGATGGGATGGACTACATGGGCCCAAATGAAAGGAAGGATGGGACTATAGGACTATGGGAGTATAGGATATAGGCTAATATCGCCTATTAGAGAAGGTATTACAATAATATGGGCAAATTAGATAAATAGAGAATAATAGAGGCGAATTGTAGCCACTTTAGCTACTTATTATATCGTTTTAAAAATACTACTTTAGTAGGGGATTTTAGTATATACTAGCAGAAAGTAAAAGACTGCCAGTATTGGGATATTAGGCGTATTGGCGCAGGCGCAGGTGGCTCGGCAGAATAGCCCGGGCGGTGTGGTGTAATGTGGGGCATTAGCCTCCTATCTACACTACTATCGCCCTCCTGCCTACCTACTAATATGCAACTTAGACCTTTTCAATACTATTAATTTGACTCCTACCTTTCGACTGTGTGTATGTACGTACTACCAGTATCACTAAGTGATACTAACAGTAATATCTTATAGAGTGCTAGAGTAAGTAAATAGGGGAGTAAGTTTAATATAACTTCTATATTGAGTATTACTCTACTAAAGACGTAGTAGCTCTTAATATCTTGTATAGTAGAAATGAGATACCTCCTAGGAGTAGAATAATGAATAGAAATAAAGGAGAGTTTTATAGCTAATATCTAATTATACTTGATTCTATAGAGATCTTATTACTAGCTTCCTAGTAAAGAGGAACTAAGTGAGCTATCTAGATATACTAAATACTTTAATCTTTAATAGGGACTTAAAGCTATAAATTCTATAGAAAGATATTATAAAGAAGAATTCTATATATTGAGCTACTTATAGTATAATTACTGAATAATTATAGAGCTTCATACTAGATATTGGAATAAAGGTCTAGCTTAATAAATATAGTATTAATAAATTTAGAAGGCTAATATTCTAGAGGAGGCAATAGGTACTTAGTGGGGAGAATAATAATAACTTCTTAGGAGAACTCTATATTAAAATCACTTAATAAAGCTATATTTCCAATATAACTACTTATTTAAGCTATAATAATATACTTAAGATAAAAAGCTAGTAGTTTTACTACCTAAATTAGTTATAAATTATATATAGGTTTATATAGAACTATTATATATATATAAAGAGATATATTAGAACAACGCAGAGGATGCGTGTGGGCAGGCAGCTAAGGATAGCTACTAAAAGCAACACAAAACAACCCCTGAATAGAGTTGTGCGCCCTTGGTACTACACCAGCAAGGGCGACTTACTGGTAGATGGTCCTCAGAGTGAGGGAAACCTATGCAGAGCTAAGGGACTCCTAATTAGGAGTCCCTTAGGTAGTGAGATTTCCCTAGGATATTGCGGAATTAAGTGATATGCCTTATTAAAGTGATATAATACCCTATAAATAAGCTTAAAGTAGCTAGCTATCTAATTAAAAAAGAATAAAGTAAATAGTAAGATGAAAATGGAGAAGTTATTTATAGGTATAATTCTAATGTGTATTTGTGAGCGTTTATATTAAAAGGAAGATATCTATTGAAAAGGAAGATATCTATTAAAAAGAAAGATATCTATTAAAAAGAAAGATATCTATTAAGAAGAAAGATATCGATTTAAGAAGAGAGATAAAAAGAAGATAGTGCTCCTATTCTAACTGTTCTAATTAGACCTTAAGTTTTAGGAGGTTCTTCTTAATTAGAGTGCTAAGTAAGAAGAAGAAAGCTAAAAAAAAAACAAGACTAGCTGATGTGTTCGCTACCCGGCTCTAATCGTCCCCATTGCTTTCCTAAACAGACTTAAAGGATAGCAATCCACACTTCTGGGCAGTAAAGCAAAAGAGAAAGAAAAAGAAGAGAAAAAGAAAACAGAGCCTAAAAGAAAATAAGACTAGCTAATGTGTTTGCTGCCCGGCTCTAATCGTCTCTATTGCTATTCTGAATAAAGTTAAAGGATAGTAATCTATACTTCTGGGCAGTAAAGCAAAAGAGAAAGGAAAGAAAAAAAAGCAGAGCCTAAGCTTTTAAACAATATAGCCTAATTATCCCCTTGGAATCCTAAATAGACTTAAGAATCGTTATATGCTATGTATTCTAAATCGCTAACTAGCCGTCGAATTGTCCTAATTAGTAACTAATCTACCCTATTGCTCCTGATTTCATCCCTAGTCTAGGACTCTCTAGGTAAGCGTGCTGTCCTTAATTAGAGTAATAGCCTTATAGCTATATATAAAGTAGAAAGGTGTGAACCCCGTCGGCTTATAAAGCGTTGTCTAATTAGTAAATAAAATAGTAGGAAGTATTGGACTCTAGTTCTATTGTCCCCAATCTAACTAAGTTAAAATAGTATGCGCGATTAGTTAGTAACCCTTAGATTTGGGCTTGTTGAAAAATTAGATAGCTAACATGTTTTTTTTGGGTTAGTTATAGTACAACTTAGTGTTATTAAATAAAACGTATAGCGTAAAGAGTCGATAGTTAAAAGGAATAACTAAGGGCCTGAACTAGCGTTGCTGCTGCGATTAGGTTGACTCTGACCTAAAGAATAGCAGCTACTGAACTTTCTTTGTAAAACTTATACATAGCTTCCCCTTCTAGAAAGTAGGGCCCGCTTAACCTAAAGTTAGTGCGCTACCTAATCTACTTATTATTAGCGCTAGAGGAAGCATAATTTAAAGGAAGTCCCTATTAATCTACGGCTGTTAACTTACATATAAATTCTAGCTAAACCTAATCTAGGGAAACCTTACTGCGCTCTGCTTCTCCTCTATTACTATCTCTAATTAGCCCTGCTTACGCCTTTATACTAACTGAATATTAGATTAAAATAAGCCTCGCTATATTTCTAGTAAATATCCCTAGGGGTAGAGTAGTATTATTAAGAGTTATTAAGTTTGCACTCAAAAGCTAGGGGTATTTATAATAACTATATAGATCTAGTCTGCGCGGAATTATTATTCTTTATTACTCTTAAGCATTATCTAGACAAACTATATATAGGTCTAAGTAAGGCACTACCTCACTAGTAATTAAGAGATCAGGTATTCAATTCACCCACAAGGCACTATTAGAACGACGTAGAGGATGTGTGTGAGCAGGCAGCTAAAAATAGCTACTAAAGCTAATATATAATAACCCCTAAATAAACTTATACGCCCTTAGTACTATACTACTAAGAGCGACTTACTACTAGATAGTCCTTAGAGTGAGAGAAACTTATATAGAGCTAAGGGACTCCTAATTAGGAGTCCCTTACATAGTAAGATTTCCCTAGGATATTGCGGAATTAGGTAATATACCTTATTGAAGTAATATAATACCATATAAATAAGCTTAAAGTAGCTAGCTATGTAATTAAAAAAAAGTAAATAGTAAGATAAAAATAGAGAAGTTATCTATAGGTATGATTCTAGTATATATCTGCGAGTATATATATGAAAAGAAAGATATATACTAAAAGAAAGATATCTATTAAAAAAAAGAATCTATTTAAAAAGAAAATAAAAAGAGAATAGTGCTGCTATCTCAACTATCCTAATTAGACCTTAGTTTATAGGAGGTCCTTCTTAATTAGAGTAGTAACTAAGGAGAAGAAAGCTAAAATAAAATATGACTAGCTGATGTGTTCGCTGCCTAGCTCTAATATATCTGTTACGGCGCGGCTGTGATTAGCCCGAATTTCAGGTCATGTAACTACTAAGTCACGTGACCCTCGGGAGAGGTTCCAACTTATGGCGTGGGATTTAACTAGGCTGACTTTTAGGTTATATAACTACTAAGTTATGTAACCTATAGAGGGCTCTTTAACTTCTAAGGCCCACGTTAGCCTATAGATAGACTTTTCCTTCTTTAACTTAGAATCTACTTGATATAGCATAATTAAAGTACGCTAGCCTTCGCCCTTTTGTTATTTATAATATTATTCTGAGTTTACTAGTCTTTCTATAGAGATAGAAGAATAATATCTCTAATTACTAAAACCCCCATCATCAAACGATTTGAAACAACGTTACAGCACCTAACTAAGCGCTTAGCTAATTAAACCCCTACCCTAACTATCCCCCAAATTAATTAATATACCCCTCTACTATACTAAGCAAATCACGCCCGCCTAGTTATAGCTAGAAGGCAGTAATAACTCTGATACTTAATACCAGAAGGCTTTTAGAACCTTATATAAAAATAGTCTAATATTACTATACCGCGCTGCCCAACTATAATACCCCGCTATATAAAGATCTTAAGACCTTTGACCTAAATAAACTAATCTAGGAATAGCTAATTTACGGCCTATTTATTGACCTTAATACTAAAGGATATAAAAGCCTTACCTAGAGCGCTGCCTGGGATCTATAAAAGCTCTCTAACCTTCTTATTATTTATTATAACTACCTAAAAGAGAGCTAGAAAATTGCATTTACTCTTAATATAATCACCTAGTTATTCTAGAAGAACCTAGACTTAACCTTCACCTGGATTTAAGACTAGCTTATTAAGAGAGCAGCCTAGGGTACTAAGTCTAGACTCTTTATACTAGTTATATTCTAGTTAGTAATAACCTCTACATACTTTATAATACTACTCTCCACCTACAATATAAGAATTAAGAACTCCGCAAGCGCCTGGAAGAGGTAAATACTGCAAATAATACTACTAAATAAGCTAAAACCCTTAAGCGCTATTACTAGGAATACAACTAAGCTTACTAAGACTATAATAAAGCCTAGGAGGTAAATATAGCTTTTCTCTAGCATTTTGAGCGTGAGATCTCTAATACTCTCCCTCCTATTACTACTCTATCTAGCGATATTAGTATAGCTATCTAATTCCTCCTTAACTAAACAGATTACTTAGAGACCTGCTCTTATGAGGACTCCCCCTTATTAACCTCTAGTAATAGTAGCGTTTAATCTACTAAAATGCCTAAGGTCCCTATCTTTATAGGTAATAATACTAATAACCTAAATTACTTAAAGTTTAATATCTAGTTACTCTATATTAAGATCTACCTTAATAGCAATAAGTATTATAATAACTCCTAGCGCTTTAAGTATATACTCTCACGCTTTAGAGGTATAGCCTATAATATAATCTCACTCCTCCTTAAGAGAGACTAGCCCTAGATCTTAACTATAGGATAGCTTATTAAGGAGCTTAAGGGTATCTTTATAAACTCTATTTAGAGAGATAAAGCCTAAATAAAGCTTAATAACCTCACGATCTTATCTAAGGATATCTAGCTTAAGCAAGCAACCTTTGCTGAGCTTGCCTAGAAGTCTGAGCTCTTAGAATCCTAATAGCGCTAGAAGTTCCATAAGAAGCTACTTATCTCCCTATAAAACTAGTGCTCTATTTATTATATAAATAATACCCTTAATTTCTGGGATTATATTATATAGGTCTATACTATAGCTTATACTATAGCGCTAATTATAGCTAATTAAATTGCTACTTATAGTTTAATTCCCGCTACTTATGCAGATAATTTGAATGGAGGAAACCCCCGAATATAGTTAGCCTAGGCCTAAAGTAACTATAATTATATCCCTAAGGCTCTATATAAGAAGCTCTGCAAGCAAAGCGCCTATTTTATTTATGGGAATATAGGCTATGCCTTATGAGACTGCTCTTATAAAAAAGCTAAGGCTATAGTGAATATTATGAAGCTAGCGGAGGCTATAAAGACCTCTAAGACCCCTGATATATTTGAAAACTAGAACCCCTAGTGAAAGCAGACTCCCTACTAGGGGAAGAAAAAATATAAGATTAGTAATTAATAATAGTATCTATTAACGTATAATAACTAATTAGCGGTATATTACTAAAGAAAGAATTAGTTCTAGTCTTTAATAGATATAGTATTTACCTTAGAGCCCTTCTTAATACTAGAGTAAATAGCTATGCTTTTATAAATACCTGAATTACCCTACTGCTGAGGGATTTTTGCTATACTAAATGCAATAAGTTATAGCAGCCTATTCCTACTACTAGATTTAATAGCGAACTATTAGATACTATAACTACTATGTGAATAACTTATATATAAGTGGACTGCTGAGAGTTAATATATATACCTCTCCTCTAACTTAATATAGGGAGATATAATCTTATCTTTGGCTAGTTGTGGTTTAACTACTATAATATCGGCGTGGATATGTGATACTGGCGCTTATATTGGCCTGAAGACCTCCCCGCGGCGCGGGACCTTCTGCATATAATTATATATGACGTAAAAGACCTTCTATAGCCTGCAGGCGTGGATGTGGAGTATTAACTTAACGCTAAATAACGCTAGACTGCTTTTGAAGCTGACGAATAACTGGAGAAGGCCTGGAAGGCTGCGGAGAGCAAAATGAAGACCCTAATAAAACTTCTATAGCGTAACTAGATACTAGGAAGCTTGGGTTATAATAAAAACTTATAAAAATAGATAGGGCGCTAAAAGGCACTATGTTTATGGCTTAAATCTAATTAGACCCCTAAAAAAGACTTAAACCTCTTAGCCTTAAGGCTTAATAAGTGAGGGAGAACCTAGGTATAGTATTTATTAGAGCTATTAGGTTTGAAATGAACTTGAGGTAGATGGATGTTGAGCTAGGCTTGATCTCGCTATATGAGCTTGACTTGATAATTGCTAATAAAAAGAAAGAAGAATGGATAGGTGCTAACTCCCTAGAGATAGATGAAGCTGAAACCTAATGCCTAATTAAGGAATGACTCCCGTTATACCTCTAGAATTAGAAGGATTGCTTTAGTAAAGCAGCTAGTAATATATTGCTGCCCTACTAGCTTCATAACTATAAAATTGAACTTGAGCTTAATACTAAAGAATAGCTGAAGTTCTACCTACTATATAAATAGTTGCTCCTAGAACTTGAGGCTACCTGATAGTACCTCCTGGATAATCTGAAGAAGGGGTTTATAGCGCTAGGGAATGCCCCCTTTATATCCCTAACCCTCTTTGTTAGAAAGGCTGATAGGTGACTCTGCTTCTGTATTGACTTTTGGAAGCTGAATGAGTTTATTAAGAAAGGTTAGTACCCTCTACTGTTAATTAATAAGACTCTGAGCTGAATTAGCTAAGCTAAGCTATTTATAAAAATTGATGTCTGCTAGGCCTTCTACTGGATCTATATCCACTCTAACTTAGAGGACCTAATAACCTTCTAAACTTGCTATAGGTTCTATAAGTATAAGGTCCTACCCTTTAGGCTCTATAATAGCCTAGCGACTTACTAGCGCTATATAAATAATATACTTATGGATTATCTTGATGACTTCTATATAGTATATATAGATAATATACTAGTATACTCTGAAGACCCCCTCTAGTATGAGGAGCATATTAAGAAAGTTCTAGATTGGCTGCGCTAAGCTAGTCTCTAGGCTGATATTAAGAAATGTGAATTTGGTGTAATAACTACTTGCTACCTAGGGTTTATTATTATAACTAAAGGAATTAGCTCTGACTTAGAGAAGGTCTCTATTATAAAGGACTAGTAACTACTAACTATAGTCTGAGGGATCTAGTTATTTCTGGGGTTCTATAACTTCTACTGCCGCTTTATTGCTAATTATAGTAGGGTAGCGCGCCCGCTTATAAAACTTATTGCAAAGGGCGCTAAGTTTACTTTTAGTAGTAACTGCGATATAGCGTTTATAGCGCTAAAGAAGGCCCTTATCTTAGCCCCTATACCTTAATATTAGCGCCTAGAACTACTAATACGAGTTGAGATAGACGCTTTAGAGTTGGTCTATATAGCTGCCCTACTTTAATAGCAGCCTAATAATTAGCTATAGCACCCTATAGCATACTTTTTGAAGATAATGTTGCTAGCAGAAATAAATTACTCTATTTATAACTAGGAGATGCTAGCTATTGTTCTCATATTAGAGGAATAGCGCGCTAAACTCTTAGTAGTAACTTAAAGGTTTGAAGTTATTATAAATTACTAGTTACTACTCTATTTTATAATAAAGCGGCTCCTGAATATTTGATAGGCCTGATGGTTGGGTATCCTAGCTGGCTTTAACTTCTGTATTTAGTACTGTCTAGGGCGGGAAAACGTGCTGGCTGATGCCCTATTCTATAAGAATGAGGACCTATATATATAGTAGGCAATCTATGAGTCTAACTATACTTAGGTGCTGCTATCGCTTAGTTATCTTTTTATAGAGGTAGTGGAGCCGGGCAGCGAATATATTAGCTAGTCTTGTTTTTCTTGCAGCTTTCTTCTTTTCTTAGTTAGCACTCTAATTAAGGACCTCATATATATGGAGGTCTGATCAGGATAGTTAGGATATGAGGGCATCCTTGTATATACACGCTAGAATAATACCTATAGATGACTTCTCTATTCTTATCTTACTGCTTTTCCTTATTCCTTTCTAATTAGGCGGCTAGCTACCTAAAGCTTATTCCTAGGGTATTATATTACTTTAATAAGGTATGTTATTTGATTCCGCAATATCCTAGGGAGATCTCACTATCTAAGGGGCCTTCAATCTGGAGTCCCTTAGCTCTATATGAGTTTCCCTCACTCTGAGGACTATTTAGTAGTAAGTCGCCCTTACTAGTATAGTACTAAGGGCGCATAACTCTATTTAGGGGTTATTTTATATTAGTTTTAGTAGCTATTCTTAGCTGCCTACTCATATATATCCTCTTTATCGTTCTAATAGTACTTTATAGGTGAATTAAATACCTAATCTCCTTATTACTAGTGAGGTAGTGCCTTACCTAAACCCTTTATAGTCTATCTAGATAATATTAATAATTTCACGCAGACCCCCTATAGTCTATTTAGATAATACTTAAGAATAACGAAGAACAATAATCCCGACAAGACTAGATCTATGTGGGCATTATAAATACCCCCAACTTTCAAGTAAAAACTTAATCACTCTTAATAATACTATCCTATTTCTAGAGATATCTACTAGAAATATAGTAAGGCTGTTTTAATCTAATATTTAGTTAGTATATAGGCATAAGTAGAGCTAATTAGAAAAGTTAATAGAGGAGAAGAAGAACATAGCAAGGTTTCCCTAGATTAGGTTTAGCTAGAATTAATACATAGGTTAATAGTAATAGATTAATAGGAACTTCCTTTTAATTGCGCTTCCTCTAGCACTAATATAATAGAGGAGAAGAAGAGTATAGTAAGGTTTCTCTAGATTAGGTTTAGCTGGAATTAATATATATAGGTTAATAGTAATAGATTAATAGGGACTTCCTCTTAATTATATTTCCCTAGTATTAATAGTAAGTAAATTAGATAGCAAACTAACTTTAGGTTAAGCGGGCCCTACTTTCTAGAAGAGGAAGCATATTATTATTAGAATAGGATTTATACTTAATAAGCAAAAAGGCTATTTAGACTATATATAAGCTTTATAAAGAAGGTTTAGTAGTTACTATTCTTTAGGTCAAGGTTACTCTAATTACTATAGTAACGCTAGTCTAGGCCCTCAGTTATATATCTAATAGCTTAAGCCGCTATATCTTTATTTACTAAGCTATATTAATAATCCTTTTAACTATTAACTCTTTATACTATATATTTCATTTAGTAATACTTAGTTATACTATAACTATTACTAAAAATAAACTAATATATGAGCTATATAATCTTTTAATAAGCCTAAATTTAAGAGTTACTAAGAAAAGCCTAAAATTATTTAGGCTCAGACTCTAACTAGAATAGCGAGGGCTTAGCTAACTACCTATCTTAACCTCAGGAGTTCTCCTCTAAAGGAAGTAAGGCCTTAATAAAGACGCCTATAACCTCTAAGAGATCAGCTACAAAAATAATTAATCTACGTGCCCTCATAAATCTCATAAAGGCTATAAACAACCAGGTTATTATTAGGGAGCCTAGTGCTAGGAGACCACATATACCTCAGCCTAGTAGCAGTAGAGCTCTATTATTCACTAGCAGTAATATTATAAACTTCCTAAAAGAGTTTAACGCGCGGACTAATTAAGCTAGCTTTTTATACGACCTTAAGGTTAAGTTCTTTCCCTAGTGCTATAATAAAAACATAGAGTTATAATTAAAACCGCAATTAAGGGCATAACCTAAAAGGAAGCCTATAACGCTATAGTTAATATATATAGGCACCTTAATAAGAACCTCATACTAAACTCTAATAAGCAACTTTGCAACCTAGCGCTTAGCCCCCTAATTAAGAGCAACAACTCAGATACTACTATTAAGCTCTTCTAGAAAATTAAAAAAATTAAGGCTAAGGCTAAGATTAGGTCCAAACCAGTCATAAATAACACTAAGCTTATTAAGGTAGTCGTAAAGCATTTCTCAAAGCATGCAGTTACTAGTATTATACTATCTATAAATACTACTCTTACTAACTTATTTAACGCTAGTAACTACGCCTCCTTTAAGAAGCATTTAGTGCAGTAGATTAGCTATAAGCAGCGCTATAATAAAGCTTTTAGAGATTCTAAAACGTTTTACTAGTAGCTATTATTAATACTAAGGTAGCTAAGGATGGGAATTCCCCTTCTATTTAGGCCTCCCTAAGTAAAGCAGCCCTAATACCTAAGGCGTCTAAGGACATCAAGCTAGTAGGATCTAATAAGATTAAAAAGATTACTAAGAGTATTAAGGTACTTACTCTTACTATTTAAATTAGTACTATAAAGCTAATCTAGCTCAGCTTAAACTAATAGGCTGCTATTACTACACCTCTTAAGATACTAGGGGCTTAGATCCCAAAGCTAGTAAAGATAGCTAAAGCTAACTATATATCTTCCCAGCTAAAGGGCTAGGTTTTCTAATATAATAACTCTAACTAGAGCTAATCTATAGCTAGGCGCAAAAGGCACCCAAACTAAGCTACAGGCCCTTATAGTATATACTAATATTATAAGTGTAATACTAAAAGAATTAGGAACTACCCCTAGCTTACCTATAATAGCTAGATTAACCTTCTCTATCTCTATAACGCCCACTACTTCTTTAGGCACCCCTCTATATAAAACAAAGTTAATAAGATTCCTAAGGACCTAGTATATAAGGGGCAGAAGAAGATAAGCTTTAATAGAGTAACTATAATAACCTACTTAATTAAGTAGAATCTATAGCCTATTATGACTACTATTACTAAGTTTATTAAGAATAATCTAATTAGGCAGCCTTTTATAAAGGAGGTTATAGATATAGGGAAAGTCTTAGCTAAAGCTAGCCTTCTTAAGTGCGCTACTGCTAGGGCGAACTTCACCTGCTTAGGAGCAATAGAGTCCTCCTACACCCTAATCCTTATAGCTACTACTTAATAGCAGGCGAAATAGGTTCCTAATAAGCCTATACTTAGTAGTAGAGTAGTAAAGCCCCCTCACAAGTAAAACTTCTCATATTTATACCCACATATCTTAGAGCTAGTTAATAAGGAAGAGAATACTATAATACCTAACTCCTAGCCGCCCCAATTTATCCCAACCTAACCTATTCAAGTTCTTTCTTAGTATAGTAACTCTGTGTAGGCCCCCTCTTAATATTAAGACCCGCATCTATTTAAGCCAGCTCAGCCCAGTTCTCCCACTAAGGGTACAGAGCTAGCTAGGACTAATCTTACGCCTCTTATAAGAGCTAGTAAGAATAGGGCTACTAAAGCTATATATAAGAAGTTTTATAGTAATATCTCTATTCTCTTTAAAGTTATATTTATAGAGTAGGGGGACTTCTAAATAAGTATAATTAGAGAAGCTAAAATAATTCTTAATATAGAGCACTTGTAGCATATTTACCTACTAGCACCCTCTTCCCTTGAGAGGCTTATTAAAGATAATATCCCAGAGGCTAATTAATAAATTATAAAGTATAACCGCCTTCCAGACCTTATATCTCATGCTATTATATTTACTATAGCTACCTAGGTACTAAATAGGAAAGAAGACCTGCTAAATACTTAGTGGGCGCTATACTTCCTCTTAGATATCTCTCTTAGTAGTATAACTCCTAAGTAAAATAAAAGGTTTACCTCTATCCTAGACACTAGCGCTAAGATAAATATTATAAGCCGCTAGTATTTTAATTAATACTAAATTCTATATACTGAGACTATAATAGGCCTTAGTATCTTTATCTCTAAGGATCGCGCGTAGGAATAATTTACTAGAGCTACTATAACTCACACTTAGATTAGGAAGTATAAGGTCCTAATTAATATCTTCCTAGTTGATAAGCATAAAGCTAATAGTATATTACTTAGCTAGCTCTTTAGAATTAATTACTAAATTATATAGGAGTACTTTAAAGACCTAATTAGAGCAGTTATTATAGTTAGGACTACTTATATCTATATTCTAGTTAGGTTCACGCGCTTAGGCACCTAGGGAAGTATAGATTTTTTTCTTCTCACACTAAGAGAATTACTAGAAGGTTCTTAGTGCTATAGAAGACTAGAGAAACTAGATCCTAGTAATCCTACTAGGCGACCTACTAGGAGAATTCCTCTAGCTAGTGTATTTCTCAAGCCTCCTAAGTTAGTAGGCCTAGATATTAGTAATAATAAGGTAGCTACTCTAAACCTAACTAATCTAATAGAGGCTATATTATCTATATACCTAAAGATAGAGGTTAATTTAATACTCTAGAACCTATATATAGCTACTTAGAAGCTTAGAAAGTATAGTAATAGATATAAGGGTTACTAGCTTAGTACTTATAGCTTAAGGTCTATTAAGTTAGCCCCTGAGTTTATAGATAGTTTAGTATTGCGGGCCTACTCTATTACTACTTCTGCTATACGCTGTACCTAAATTAGCTAGTAAGAGAAAGTTAAATAGAGAGTTTGCTGTATCTTTGTAGCTTTAGACCAGGAGGTAGATAACTTTATGTGTAAGGAGGACTAGCGCTTTGAGATAGCTTACTAGTAGACTTTCTGTTGCCCTATTAATAAGGCTAATTAGCTATAAGCTAAGGTATTTATAATATATAAGAGAAAGAATTAGGAAGTCTATCCTATAGATAATATACTATCTAATAGGTTAATGGTAGAAGGGGACCTACTATAGAAAGTAAAGAAGATAGAGGCACTTAGAATCTAGTAGTAGTAGGAGCTAAATTAGTTTAGGGGCCTTATTATACTAAAGTTCTCTACTATCTATCCCTATTTAAGGTTAACTAAGGAGCAGCAAGAGCATATATTTAGCAAACTTATTTATTTCTCACTAGATAAAAAGGAACTTTTCTTAATAATACTCTCAAATAGAGAGGCTATCTTATTTTAGATATAGGAGGAGAGTAGCTAACTTAACTCTTTAGTTGCCCCCCTCTTAGTAAATTAAGACTATTTCATATAAGGTATAGTAGGCGAAGGGTATTCCTATTCCCTATGCGCTCTAGAGTAAGGTTCTCAATATACTTTAATAATAGATAGATTAGGGCGTTCTTAAGGAGAATCACGCTTCCTACTACAACGCGTAGTTCCTAGTTTAGAAGAAAGATAGTAACTATAAACTAATTAATTCCGCCATAAAGATAAATAGAGTTATAATCTGGGACGCTTTTATACTACTAAATATAAATAAGTTTACTAAGAAATTCATAGGGTGCTACCTCTTATCTCTATTAAACTTCTTCTCTAGATATAATTAGGTTCCCTTAGATAAAAAGAGCTAGAACCTCACTACCTTTATAACCCCAATTAAGCTACTTTATATATATACTTTACCTTAAGGGGCTATAAATTCTATTACCTAGTTTATATAGGTAATTATATATATTCTATATAACTTAATCCCCCACTATTATAAGGCATTCCTTAATAATATTGTAGTAAAAGGCCTAATTATTTAATATAAGGATAAGCCACTCAAGAGTTCCCTAAGCATCTATCGCTTTATATATAAGCACCTTCATAATATTAATTAGGTTCTTACTAATATTAAGCTTACTAAGTATGTAATTACTAGAGAGAAGTTATAATAATACTAAGAGTTTATTATTATTCTTAGTTACTTCTATAGTTATAATAGGCGTTAACTTAATTAAGTAAAAGTTATTAAGATTTTGGAGTAAGAAGCCTATTTTGATATTAGTAATATTTAGTAATTCCTTAGTATTATAACGTTTTACTACCCCTAAATTAAAGGTTTTGTAACTATCTACCTCCTATTAATAGAGCTACTTTATAAAGAAGCTATATTTAAATAGGGACCCTATTAGCAAAACGCTATGACTCTGCTTAAGGATGCCCTAACTTCTTCGCCTATTTTAATTAGATTAAGCTATAAACCTAAAGCTAGATAAATCATTATCTCTATAGACGCAAGCCTATAAGGTTAGAGTATAGTATTATACTAGATAGCAAATAAGAAGAGAGCTATAGCGCGATATTGGAGTGGGATCTAGCGTAGCTCTAAGCTAAAATATAATACTAGAAAGCTAGAGTTAAGGGCAGTTCTAATAATATTAAAGAAGCTCCGCATATATATATATATATATAATATTAGGTTTTAGCTAGAGACTAATACTTAGGTCCTCAATTTATAGCTAAATGGGGCTGTATCTAACGTCCCTAGCGCGCTAATTATAAGGTAGATAGCGTGGACTTAACTCTTTAACTTTAATATTAAGTATATTCTTAGGCGTCTAAATACTACTATTAATAGGCTTTCTCATAAGCCCTCTAGGCCCTCTAATATTATAGAGGCAGAGGACTCTAATTAGGTAGAGGAATTTATTAATATAAATATTTTCTACATAAAAGCTTATACTACTTAGTTCTTACCTAGCCCTACTAATACGCTTACTAATACTACGCTATTCTTAATACCTAACGCCTAACTATAGTCTAATTAGTAGTAGTTAATAGAGTCCTAGCAAATTACTTACTATCTCTACACCCTGCTCCACCCTCCTAGTATAAATCTCTCCTAGTACCTAAAGTTCAAAATCAAAGCCTAGAGGTATAAGTCCTAGGATAGCTTCTTATTTAGGTAGCTAATAAAGCAGTATTACTTCTCTCGCTATATAATAAATTATATAAACCTCTATGTCTCCCTAATCCAAGCCGCTCATGAGGAATCTAGCTACTGGGGGCGTGATGTAACCTTCTATTAGATCTTCTCCTAATACTTCTGCGAAGAGATATACTTAGTAGTCTCAGATTAAGTTAAGACCTATCTAAAATACTAGTTTGCAAAGTCCGCTAGACAAAATAACTAGTATATTAATACTAGACCTAAAGTAATCTCTTTTAGTTATATCGTATTAAATATTTAATAGATTAAGAAATAGGCTCTAATTAAGGGATAGTATAATTTAATTGGTTAACTAGAGGCTTAGTAGAGCCTTATAGTTAATTCCAATATTATTACTCGCTTTATTTAGGAAGACTTTATTTACTAATATAGTATTTTCAGCCTCCTAATTATTAATAGTAGCGCAGAGAATACTAGCGCTATAAATATCCTAAATACTTAATATAGCTTTAAGAAGAGAGTAATTTTAGCTTATAATACTTAGGCTAATAGTTTTAATAAGAAGAGCTACTAACCAATAGTATATACTGTTCTAACTTAATTAGATAGGGGATAATAGAATTAGGGTTTAATACTACCTACTTTTTTATTTACTAATTAGATAACGCTTTATAAGCTAATAAGGTTCATACCCTTTCACTTTACCTATAGCTATAAAGCTATTATACTAATTAAGAATAATATGCTTATATAGAGGGTCCTAGACTGGGGATAAGTAAAGACCTTTGAGGAGGAACTTCTACTCTATATTCGCGCCTTCTCCCAGCTAGAAGAGAATTAAGAAGCTGCCGCTACTATAGTTACTAGGGTCTACTAATGCCGCACTAATTAGTATAACGCGTTGCACTCCTATACTATTTAGTGGGAGAAGCTTTTACTAGGGGACTTTATTCTCCTATTTAATACGAAAAGAGTAATTAATAAGAGTAAAAACTATAAGCTATAATACTAATAGCTTAGCTCCTTCTATATTTAATTAGTTTTAAATTATTCTATATCCTATACCTTAGAAACTCTATCTGGGGATAAGATTAGGGGTAAGTCGTTTGGGGTTTATTACCTAAAGAAGTTCTACTTATTATATAATAGGCTATAGGAACTAGAGGACCTAAACTAGGTAGTAAAGTAACTATAGGATAAGGTCTATGGGGTTTTTCCTATACTAGGGGCACTAGATAATAACTAGTTACTAGAAGAAGCTAATTAGCTACTAACTATAGTTATTACCTAATTATAGGCTGAGAAAGCTATTCTAGAGGTAGAGAAGGCTTAGATTGTAGCTAAGCTCTAGTATTAGAAAGCAAGCTACTATATTAAAGTTATACTCCTAGTATTACTCTATAATACTTTGGCCTTAAGTACTAAGAGTAATAAGGTAACTATAGGGGCCTGATTAGCGTCTCCTAGGTCTAGTCTACTTATTATTTCCTTTTGCTTTTATTTAGTTTTATTTATTTGCCTTTTCTTTCTTAGGGGATACTTCTAATAAACTTTTGCTCTTAGATTAATTATTTACTATTTTATGCAAAGTTTTATAGGGGGACGCATAAGCTTATAGCTAATCTATATATATCTTGCCCTTCTTCTCTATAGTATACTTACTTAATTCGCTTATCTGCTATCCTAATTAGCTCTTCTCTATATTATACTACCCCCCCCCCCCCCCCCCCCCCCCTTCTTTTCTCCTCCTTCTCCTTATGCTTAGGGTTATTCGCTTTGCTCCCACTTTAGTACCTATAGCTATAATAAGATCAATAGGATATTAGCGTAATTAGTATTACTAGCTTTCTCCTGCTGCTTATTTACTATTTGCTAAAGTTTAATATAAGTTATAATCTCAGGCTTATTAGATCTAACTAGAGCATAAGAAATCTGGGAAGGAAGTCCTCTACTACTTGCCTGCCTATCTCTATTTGCTCTCTCTAGTCCATAGGCTTAATTAGCCGTATATATATCCTAGAGCTTAACCTCACTCTTCTAGAAAGAGCAGCCCTTTTTATAGAAAAGACAATTAGCGTATTTATTCTAAGCCTCACTAGGGAGTAAAATATACTTAAAGAAGAGCTCTATAGATTAAGAGTTATCTAATTAGTTGCTAATATATATTATATACCTATCCTCATACTACTAATAAGGATTCTTACTTTAAATACTAAAGGCCTACATAGCTAGGGATAAGGCACCCTGGGGATAATTAATAATCTTCTAGTATAACTAACTAAAGGGGCTAGCAAAAGTATTTTTAATATATATAGAATAGTTAAAGGTTATATATTTATTAGAATACCTTATAATAAGAGAGATAAGGCGGGCGTAGCCCGGAAGGGAACTCTAGAAGCGTGCAGCCTATTTAGTTAGAGTTATCTTTTAGTTATTAATTAGAGGTAGCCTAGCTAGTATAAGCTTAGAATATAGGGCCCTAGTAAGAAAGTTAAGTTAATACTAGCTAGTCTAGAAAATAAACTTATAATTAGAATATTAGTAAGGAAGGAATTAATATCTATCCTATAGTTAACTTATATTAAGTATAATTATACTAATTAGGCAGTACTAGTTCTAATTACTAGCAAAGAGCTATAGGTTTTAGTTAGTAAGAAGAAACTAGGGTAAGGAGATATCCCTATCCTTTAATTAGGTTGTTCTGAGGGTGCTATCTGCTATTATAATAAGCTAGTCTAGGTATATAAAGTATAAAGGGCCTAATTAAAGAAATAAGTAACTAGTAGATAGTAGCTTAGAGAAGTTAAAAGATTAATATCTAGCTAGAGGGGGAAAAGATAGCTTCTTATACCCTTAGAAGCGCTAACCTACTACCCTCTGGACCCTCTAGCGGGCATATAATTACTAGTAAGGAAGGCACTCTTAATAGGCTAAACTATCGCCCTGCCTTCTAGATCTAGTAGTAGCTATTAGCTTATATCCTCTAAGTAGCTAGGGTGAAGCTATTTATATTCTCCCTCTTCTTATCTAATTTTTTACTTGCTATTTATTACCCTCCTTTTCTAGTAACCTCACCTAGATATAACTTGCACCTTCCTTAGTATTTACTTAATTAGTTATATACCTTATAACTTTCTTATTTAATCTACTTACGCCCTCCCGCTCTAGCTCTATTACTACCTACTAGCGCTAAGGGTGAGGCTATTTAACTACTACTTCCCACTACTTCCTCTTTAATTAAATAACTTCTTCTCATAATAATATTTATCTTTACCTTTTATAACTACCTTTCTACTTTCTTTATTCTAATTAGTATATCTTTATCACCTCTCTCTACTCTCAAGTATTACTATCTCCTCCTCCTTTGCTCCCTCCTAATTAGGTCTTGCCTTTCTCTTACTAATTAGCTTATAATAGAATCCTATATAACTTAGAACTATAGTAAGCTTATTATCTGCCTATTTATATAAGATAAGGCAGTTACTTAGAACTAGGAGCCTTCACATAGCACTAATAGTCCTATTTAAGGATAGCTAAATAATTTATAAGATATAATTACTAGATAGAATAGAACCTACTAGCTTAGAGATTAATTAGCTAATAGGGTCCTTTAGCATAACAATTACCTGCCTATTATAAACCTAATATCCTCGCGCTACTTTAACCCTAATGCTTCTTAAATGCTGCTTAGAGGCTACTATAATAAAGTCTTCCCCTTCTACTTTTAAGGCACTAATCCCAGCCTTAATTAGGGTCTTGCGTTCTGGAGTAATAACTTCCCCCCATACTTTCACCTCTATCTAAGCAGCTATACTACTCTATAGCGGATTATACTAAGCTAATTCAATTAGGGTCCCTAGCACATATTACTTAGAGAGCAGCTTAATAAGAATATATCTATAAAGCACCTTATTAACCTTAATAATATATAGAGCCGACTTCAAAACTAAGCCTAAATAGAACGGAATAAAGCTTACTAAATAGTAAAATAGCAGACTATAGGTATTAACTTTCACAGCTTTAATATCTATATCCTACTAATAAAGTAGCTTAATAGCTCTAATTAGAACCCTAAGTACTACTAAACTATAGCTAAAAAGCAAAGAGCAATTATATATCGCAATGCGGCACCATAGTACTAGCAGCCCTGCGTGGCTCCGCCGCAGCCCTACGTGGCTATAGTGGCGTGCAGTGTGGCGATACACTTACATAAGCCACTCTACTATTTATTTCACTACGCTTCACGCGCAACTATCTCTAAATAAGACAGTTACCTTCTATAACTCGCCCTTACCCCTACCTATAGGCTTATAACAGTTATAAGCCCAGCTCTTCTACTTATAAATACCCCTTTTAACCTCTCCAAGCCCAGGGAAGAGTAAGCAGCTTTCTCCCAGACCTTTTAACCTCTCTTAACCAATTCTCTATATCTCCTCTCAACAACCTTTCCAAACCTCCCGCTACTTTATAAACCCCATAATACTCTCGCTATATCTACCTTCTCTATAGAGGCGAAGCTCCAAAGCCCAGCTAACTAGCCTCACTAGTATCTAAACCTACATACCTCCGCGCAGTCCAAAGGCATCTAGAAGTTCATTAACCCTAATAGACCTAACTCCAGTAAGCCCTCAGACGCTCTCAAGCTTACTCTAACTATTTAGGAGTTTATTACTAAGCGCGAGGCATACCTTCAGGCTTACTACTAAGTTAACCTCACTAAATATAAGGCATCTAGTAAGACTTCTACTACCTCTACTACTAAAGGAGGCTCTCAGACGCTTCTAGCTATAGAGAGCAATAATAATATTAAGCCCTCTCCCTCTTACTAACTCTAGGAGAGCTCTCAAAAAGCCCCCCTTACTACTACTCTAGGAGGAGGGGCGCTTATAAAGCTAACTCCACTAGGCCCTATAATATAAGCTAATATCTAAGAGGAGTAGAGTAATGCTCTTAAATTCTACTCTACTAATAGTATAATCCTCACCTCATAAGTTATATTATACTAAGCCCTTTAGGGGGTTATTTTCTGAATAGTTAACTCAATCTACCTTAAGAGTATAGGAATTAAGCTAAATACCTTAAATAAGTTTTAGCTAAACCTTTAGAACCTCATTCGCTATCTCAAGTAGTATTTAAGCTGCTCTAATAAGGGTATTAAGGAATAGTTATGCTATAATTATAAGGAGATTCTAAAGTATACTAAGCATATAATAAGGCTATCTAAGTAGTTTAAGGAGTAGCACTATCTCTATAGTCTTACTAAGAGTTAGTAAATCCCTAAGGCGTAGGAGAGTTATAATAAGCACTTATTCCTTAAAGCTATCTACTACTATATTGCTCCCACTTAAGCCTAATATTAGCTAGACCTCATTATATAAGTAGATAAGATTAATATACTAAGTCTCACGCTTAAGCAGCTTAATATTATTCTCTCTACTAAGATCAATAGCAAACTAGCTAATACCCCAAGCTATAGTAGGAGCTATAGTAAGGATCTAGATATATATATAACTCTTATAGGCTGCTCTAATAATTAGGACCTACTTAAGTCCGCTCCTATTACTACCTCCTCCTTCTTTATAGGCTCACTAAGTAAGATACCTACCTATCCTTACGGGCGCTACTACTACTAGTCTCTATATTATTACTTATATATCTAGCAAGCCTTTATAAACACTCTAATAGAACAAGCTAAGAACTACAAAATAGCTAAGAATAAGGCTTAGCATATATAAGAGATAGCAATATCTCCCTAGTAAGCCTACCTCCACACTAGTCTCTAGAAGGCGGAGTAGATTATGAAGGAGTCTCAAAGGACTAGATAGCTCCCCTCCAACCGAGGTAGGCATAGCAGTTAAGCTAAGCGCAGCGAATATAGCAGCTCTAACTCTAGAGGCTACTAGCTACCTAGTGATATCTCCTACTATATTATTAATTACAGCCTATTACTAGACGAGGGCAAAATAGCAGAAACCTATTCAGCTATATTTACCTTCTTCAAAAGCCCCCACATCCTCTCTTAGAACATTATTTTTAATAACTATAATACTCTTTATATCATTAATAATAAGAGGAAGCTAGTAGCTAGGTCTTTTATTTGCTCTTATAATAATAAGGTAATTAAGGTTAGTAGTATAAGCATACCTATTCTCAGTAGGGGCACCTAATATATCCCAAATACTATTAAGAACACCACCACAAGCCAGAAGAGCGCCCTAACATTAAATTACATTACTATTATCAAGAATATATACACTAATATTATCTCTAAGGCGCTCCTCTATAAGCCTAGCATTTAATATAGCAGCTATAACTATACTTTATAGCATAAAAAGCCCAATAAATCTACCTATATTAAGCAGCTTATTTATAAGAATAACTTAATATTCTTCTAATATAACCCTATTTCTACTTACTCGCCTTATCCCAAGATCCCCATAAGCTCTACTAGTATTATAGCCCTATCTAATAATAAGAGGCCTGCGTAGCTATTATATAACTGCGCAGCCAAAAGAACTAATAACGCTTATATTTAGTATCTTCGCTCTAGATACCTAGGTTAGGCCGCTCTCAAGCGCCTAGTCTATAACATCAGGGGGGTATAAATCAAGGCCCCCTCATATATCTAATATAAATACTACGCTTAAGCATACACTACTTAGGTTATCTCGCGCAGTCCATCAGAAGGCAAAGCCCCCCAGCCCTACTATAGGATAATATAGAACCTTTTCAACTACTAGAAGCTTAGCGGACTATATCCCTAAATACTCCTAATTAAGAATAAATATAGCAGAAGGCTCTTTAGGATCCCTTTGGTCTCTAAAGAGCATGACGAGGTATTTAGAGCACTCTTTATATTTAAACGTTAGGTATAAAAATAAAGAGGCCTAAATATCTATGAAATTCATTATAATATAGAGCGCACTATAATTACTATCCTAAGCTTCACGCGCTATAAATAATAGAGAGCAGAACAAGGCATTAATATAGAACTCCCACTAGTAAACTATAAGGAATAATAGTTGGATGCACCTCGCACGGCCGTATCGTCGGCGAAACGCCGGCGAATTGAGCAGCTAGCAAACATATAAATAGGAAAATCCTATTACATATAAGAGCGTAAACCTTAAGCAATAGTCTAATATAGTAATAGATACCTATATTCTAATATTCTAACCTTTCCTAGTTGAAGCCTATAGCTATACTCTTATAATTCTATTACTTCTACCTCAATTTAAGTAACTAGCGCTAGTTAGGATATTAGGAACGAACTAATAACAGCTTGCCAACCAATTAGTAGCTAAGTTCAGCCCCAATAAACTACAAACTATATATACCGATTTCAACTAATAGGGACTAGGCCGATATAACCCTAATCATTTACTAAGTCCTGAGATATAGGAGAGTTAGCGCGATAATTATACTAATAAGATAGATAACCCTAATAATATTATTATTAGGGAAATAGGGGATAGGGGATATACTAGGTTCTAGCTAATACTAGATTAAGTAGACTAACTACCGCTTAGTAAATAGATAACAAGCGTTAGCTAATAGGGCACCCCACTAGAGTCCATACCTGAGGGCATTATTCCCAGGATTTTCAGCTAAGTAATAGCACTATTATAGAAGCAGCAGGAGAGCTACCTAGAATAAATATATCTATAGCAGCAGCAACACAAGGAGCAGACCGCAATACTACTATAAGAGCTTACTAAGCGTTTAATAAAGAAGCACTCCTAAAAGGAGTATAAGAAGCTGCCTTTATATAACTATCGCACTTTAGGCAAAAATACTACTATAAACCAGGTTAGTAACTAGATTTAGGCTATTAAGGAGGGAAACTAACTACGCCCTAATAGCATACTAGAACAACAGGTTTAATAGGCCCTTATAAAAATAAGCCCGTCGCTATAAACTAAGTAGTAAAACTATAGGGGCAAGTTAGAAGAAGACCTAACCTAAGCTAATTACTTAGTATTTACTTACTATAAGTATATTAACCCCAAGCTTTAGGAGCGGAGGTACCGCGAGAAGCTTAATACTATATATTAAAAAGAGATACAGTCTCTAATAGAGTTCTTTACTAAATAGTTAGTAATATACTACAACCTAGGTATAGTAGATATTAAAAATAATAAGGCTAAAGCCTATACGCTATACTTTTAACTACTACTATTCCTATATAGGGAGCTAAATTATTAGAAAGTTAAGATATTAAGACCAAGGAATATAGCTACTAAAGCAGAGCGCCTATAGGATATATATCACTAATAGGGCGCTAAGTCTTCACAGAGCGAGAGCAAGAAGAAATAAGCAAATAAAGAGCCTACTACAAAGCCCGCACCTACAGTAAAGATAGAATAGATAGGTTAACAGGGCTAGAGGCATAAAACATTACTAGGATTACATAATCCAATACTTTACTAACCTTTTAGCAATATACCTCAGGAGCCTAGCTGCAGCTCCAGCACGCCTAGGGGCCTAGCAGACAACTCTATAGTATATTTCAGCTATAACAAGAGGGGATATAAGTAGAGAGACTATCCTAAGGCAAAAGTAAGGCATAAAGTAAATATAACGCTAATAGAATACTAACTACCTACTAATAAGGCGAGAATCAGCACAATCTAAACTATAGCAAAGGTTAAGGAACTTAACTCATTAGAAAACAAAAAAGCTAGGGGCCTACTCTAGTAACCCCCGCGCTGGATTCTAGACCAGAAGTTCTCCTAGTAGGAGATACTATAAAGAAATAAACGCTTATTCTCTAAAAGCTTACTAAATAAGAAGTTATTATAGATATAGACTCCTATTCCTAAGTTAATATTATTAGTAGTTAATTAGTATAATCCCTCTAGCTAAAACCTATAGAAGCTATAGCCCCTACTTTAGAAGGGTTTAATAGATTATCCGCAGCAATATCTCCAAAAACATACTAGCTAGCCTTTTTTCTAATAGACTTAAGGGGGAGGCTAAGGAAGATCAGGCAACTATTCGCTAAGGCTCACCAACTAGAGAGAGCTAGAGACCTCCTCCTATTACAATAATCCATAAACTAAGAAGATATTATAATTAACACCTAGATAAATATATAGGAATATAAGCGGATTAATATCATAGAGCTATTAGTATTTATATGAGAGGTTATTAAGAATAGCTAGAGAGCCTATATATTATATATCTTAGGGAATATATCCCGCTATAAGCCGGCTATAGAGGCCCTAGGCGAAGAGGACTCCCTAGATATAAATAGAGTACTACTACCTAAATTAGAAAGTAAACGCGCAATATTTAATAAGTAAGTAGCAAAAGAGTTTCTATTCCTAGAGAGCGCAGAGCACTCTATTAATCTAGTTAAGGGGAAGAAACCCCTATATAATCCGCTCTACCTACTAAATAAGAGGCAACTTAAAGAGCTTTACTAATACCTCACTAATAATCAGGCAGCAGGGAGGATCTAGGCTTTAATAAGCAAAACAGGAGCCCTAATACTATTCGTTCTAAAGGAAATAGGACCCTACGCCTTTATATAAACTATAGGGGCCTTAATAGGATTATAATTAAGAACTAATATCCATTACTACTTATTAGTAAGCTATTAAATAAGCTTTAGAAAGCAAAGTAGATCTTAAAGATTAATATTAGGGATACCTACTACTATATCTATATCAAGCCATCTAACTAGTAGAAAACAGCCTTTAGAACGCAATATAGCTACTTTAAGTATATATTTATACAATTTAGACTCACAAATACCCCAGCCACCTTCTAGACATATATTCACTAAGCGCTCACTAAGCTTCTAGATACCTACTATATCGCATATATAGACAATATTATAATCTATTTATTATCAAGGGAACAGCATATAAAAGACCTTTACTAGGTGCTCCACAAGCTTTGCTAATAGGGAATCTATATTAAGCTAAGTAAATATAGTTTCTACTAGTAGTAAGTAGAGTTCCTAGGGTATATTATTATACTAGAGGGTATATTTATAGAAGAGTCTTATATTCTAAGCTATTACTAAATAGAAACCGCTAAAGATATATAGAGAGATCTAGGTCTTCCTAGGAGTTTATAACTTCTACTATAAGTTTATTACAAGCTATTTAGCCATAGTAGCCCTAATAACCTCCCTACTAAAGGGCAGTAAGAATAGCAAGAAGACTAGCGAATTTATTTACCTAGAAGAGGCACAAAAGGCATTTAAGTAGCTATAAGCCGCCTTCTACTCTATAACTATTCTCCAATATTAAGATCCCATCCAAGAGACAAGGGTCAAGATAGACGCCTCTACTAAGGCTATTTCTAGCATTCTATTGCAGTATATTAATAGCTAGTAGCAACTAGTTGCCTACTACTTCCAGAAACTTAGTAATACTAAGTAGAGATAGAGCGCGAGATAATAAGAACTCCTTACTATCATAAAAGGCCTTAATTATTAGGCTTACTACCTATAAAGTATATTAAAGAATTTTATAATCCTAATAGATCACCAGGCACTTAAGAGCGTTATTAGCGCCTCAGCGCGGGACCTTCGGAGAAAGCTCGCTAAATAAGTATATAAGCTCTTAGTATTTAACTTTAACCTAGAGCATAGGTCTAAAGCAACTAACCTAGCAGATAGTCTATCCAGGAGGCTAAATTATATAGAGGGGGAGGTAAAATATAATAATATCCTCCTAATATTAGTAAAGAAGCTAGAACTTATTATAGACCTCTCGGCAGACCTTTAGGAAAGCATTTCAGAACTAGAAAGCTATACCATATCCTCCAAAGTATTTATTAACGCTATAAGGGCTACTATATATAGCCCTATCTAGAGAGATAGCTCCTAGAGCAGAGACGCCTCAGTCTCTAGTTAGCACTACGCTCTATAGCATACTAATAACACTATAACTATTACAGCTATAATAACCTAACGCCAAAGCGCAAGAGCTATTATAAAGAACGCTTAGCAAGGGGTCACTAACCAAGAGGACTTATCTAGAGCTAGAATTACTATAGCGCAATAGTATATCCCATATAATATTATAAGGGAGCTTATAATAAGCAAAATAGCATAGAGCTAATAACCCTCCAAGCAGATAGAAGATCTTATCTACAGACTATAGGCTAATAACTCATATTACTAGACGTAAGTAGAGAGAGTTTAGCAACCAGCCAGCAATCATAGGGGTTACACAATCAATAACTACAGAACCTTATTTTATAAGGGGAGGTTAGAAATACTATAGGAGGAATTACTTAGACTTAGGATCCTTTACCAACATTATAATAATAGTAGGGCGAGCCATATAAGTACCTAAAAAACCACTAACCTAATCTCAAGGAAGTTCTATTAGCCAAATTTAGCTATAGATATTTATAGCTACATTATAAGCTACTAGATATACCAAGGAATTAAGGTCCTAAGGCATAAGCCTTATAGGAAGTTAGAGCTATTACCCTTCCCAGTATATCTATTTCAGGAGATCAGCCTAAACTTCATTAGTAAGTTACTACTAAGCTATTAGTATATAAGTAGGAAGTATAACGCAATTCTTATTATTATTTACTAAATAACTAAGTTCACTATATTTATTCTAATAATAAAGCAGATAATAGCTACTAAGTTAGCGCAGATTATCTATAAGCAAGTTAAATATTATTTTAGCACTCTAAAAAGTATTATTAATAACTAGAATAAACTCCTCACTAGCTATTTCTAAGAAGAGTTCACACATATAAGAGCAATAAAGCATCGCCTTTCTATAGCATATCATCCTCAGACTAACAGGCAGACTAAGCAGACGCATTAGACACTAGAGAAATACCTACAGGCATATGCTAGCAACTTGCTATTAAAATAAGCAGTATAACTACTAGAGGCCAAGTTCGCATATAATAATAGTCGCTATAGCACTATTAACTATTTGCTAATAGAGGCTCTATATAGATACTACCCGCATTATATAGAATATATGCTCCCAGCAAATACGGTTATAGTACAAGGCGTGCGCAAGCGCATCAAACACCTTACAACCCTTTAGCAAAGGGCCCAGGAGCACTAGCAGCAAGCTGTAGAGGCATAGGCTAAGTACTATAACGCGCAGCATTAAGAAAAGACTTACTATTGGGAATAGATTATTAGACTATTAACAAAGAACTTCAGGTTTAAGAATAAGAAACTAGCGCCTAGGTTCATTCAGGTTACTATTATAGAGCCAGTTAGTAAATAGGCATATAAAGTCCACCTACCCAAATAATACCACAAAATACATAATATCTTCTCTATCGCCCTACTACAACCTTAGGATAATCACTAAAGTAATAGCAAAGGCTCACTAATATACCAAGAGCTTAAGGATAAGCTAGAGGAGTAGGAAGTAGAGGAGATTATCACTTAGTAAGAGTCTAGCAATAAGGCGTAATACCTCATGAAATAGATAGAGTAGCCTATAGAGTATAATATATAGGAGCCTATAGAAAACTTAGCAAACGCACAGGAAGCTATTTATAAGTTTAACAGACAAATAAAAAAAGCCCACAGAAAGTAAAATAACTAGCTAAGTATAGCAATATATCGCTAATACTTAGGCAAAAGGACATAATAATAGAAATAAAGCTTAATATAATAATAGTTCAATTAGTAGGGAAGTATCGCTAATATAGCAGCAAGAAGCTAAAAGGGTATTATCCTATAAAAAAAAGAAAAAGAACTAACTACCCACATAGTTATTTAACTATCACCACAACTACTACAAGGGGCATAACCGCCACAAGGAGCATAAGAAACATAAGAACCACAGGAACTATAAGGACCATGGGAACCACAACTACCACAACCACTACTCAGCAAACCATCATTATTGCCTCCCTAGCTACTACTAGTACTACTCGCGCCACTACCACTAGTATTAGCCGCTCTACTACTACTACTAGCAGGCTAACCGCTATCTAACTTATCACTAGAAAAGCTATTAGGGACAGTAATAGCGCTCTTAGCCTTCTTACTGCTTCTATTTTCACCTGCTAACTCATTGCCACCTAGCTGCCTATATTTCTTAGTAGGAGTATAAAAGTAGGAGGCATAAGAGACAGAACGGGCGCTAGCAACAGCAATATAGCAGGAGGGGATATTATTTAATAAAACTATAGCGAGGCGACCCTAAAGCTCGTCACTAAAAATAGGGAAAGAGTTAATATTACGCTCGCAAGCAAGCATTAAGACTAAAACTATTAATAGGTTAGCAACTATTTAGTCAATCTCATCAGCAAGATATATAATAGGGGCATTATTATAAATATAGGGCAGCTAAGTAGCATTTAATCACTAGAGAACATTAGCACTATTATAAAGGGTACTAACCTAAGTAGTTTATTAGTAGGGAATAATTAGCATAAGGAGAGCAAATAGTAGTATATACAAACTAGGATATTAAGAGCAAGATACTCACAAATAGAGGCAAGCTCCTAGAGCTATAGCTACTCTATATTCTAAGAACTACTACTAGTAGTAAGATCATAAATAAGCTTCCTAATCTTCTTCTATACCACCAAATAGTTAGCAAGCACCTAGAGAATACAAAGATAATAGAGAGAGGTTAATACGCCCTCACTCTCCCAGATCTAGAACTAGTAGAATATACCCCAAGTTATCTAAGCTACACCCTAAAGCTCCTAAGAGACCTATTAAATATTAGAATATAATAAATAGATAGCAACTAATTAGCAACTCACAGCGCAACACTTCTTCTTATTATAGTTATAGTAGATATACTTCTACGCATACTTACTATATATATAGCAAAAGTTAATAATATCAAGATATATCTTAGTTAGATATCTAAAGCAGGAGCAGCCGCTATTAGCCTCGCTAGTAAGATCACCTAAGAGATTCTCAGGCTTATATAAGTACTTCATAAGCACTACGCCCATATAAGCAATATAAGATATTACAGTAATTAAGTAGCAGAAGATTAGGGAGTAAAAAGGAGGAAGTAAGTAAAAATAAAAAGAGAAAAGTAGTAGACTCTATAATATAGCAATAAGTTATAGAGAAGGCGCTAAGAAAAGAAAGGCAGCCAGTTAAAAATTCACAAATAGAATAAAACTTCACTAGGTTAGAGACCTCAAAAAGAAGAGACCCTTTTATACTTAGGGTCATAAGGCAATAACAATTAATAATCACTAGATATATACTAGTGAATAGTCGTATAATAATTAGCAACTAATTACAAATTATAATACAAAAGAAATTCAAAAAATAGCTATAGTATAACAACCAAAAATACATCATTCACCAGAGTTATCTAAGTCTAGCAAAAAGATAGCAAAAAGAACAAATAGCAGCTAGCGAGGCTAAATACTACTATCCGCTACAATTAGGTCGCTCTATAGTTAGTAAACCAAACCGCAGCGCTAGATACCGCAATACCCCACTTTCTTTTCTTTAACGCCTTAGGAACTAAGACTTTAGAGAGGGGGATAATTATAAGGAATAATAGTTAGATATACCTCACACAGCCGCATTATCAGCAAAACGCCAGCAAATTAGCAGCTAGCAAACACATAAACGGGAAAATCCTATCACATATAAGAGCGTAAACCTTAAGCAATAGTCTAATACAGTAATAGATACCTATATTCTAACATTCTAACCTTTCCTAGTTAAGGCCTATAGCCATACTCTTATATAAACATAAAGGAGCTTATAGGAGGAGGCAAGCGCGCAGGCAGCAAGGTTATTCCAAAAGCCCTAGCTATATTAAAAAGAGCTTACCTACTAATCTACCTTATATTAGAGGCCTAGAGAGCATCTATTATCACATATAATATTAGCCCGCATACTATAAACAACTAGCAAAACCCTATTTAAAAGGAACTTAAGTAGTTTCAATAATACTTCTAATAGTAGCAGCCAGACCTCGCGCTTTTAATACACTAGGACCTTCGCCCACATTAGGGAGGGCTCTACACCTATAGCTACAGAGCTTACCCACTAGAGGGAGCATAAGAGAGAGGCATTAGGAGACGCTATTATAAGGTTAACTCTAGGGCCTATCTTAGATACCTCATAGGATATATACCTA
>JAXCEF010000507.1:0-36400 GCA_037178605.1 Colletotrichum euphorbiae | reverse complement strand
CGCAAAAGATCCGCCATTCCGCGCACTTCGTGCCGGAATGCACCACACATATGCTTATATGGGCCGGTCGCCGATACCAGTCTCTTACAAGTTAGTATTTTAAAAGATTTAGTTTTATAACTAGTAGTTTTAATAGAATACTAATAAGATTTAGACTTTATAATTTACTTGCTAGAAAATTATATTTATTATGAGCGTAGCATGCTCTTCAAGCGCACGGATATTTTCTGGGGTTTTATAAGCTACTAATATAATGAACTATAAGCAAAGTGCGCACAGCTCGAATATTCCGGAGTTTATATTCGCACCTAAATAAGCAATATCTATTTTAATCAAGTATTATTCCCTTTATCTTATATCAGTACTGATTTATATTCTCTTAGCTACATAGTTATATATCGAATTATTTATTATAATCGCTAGCCGTACTGTTGCTCAACAAAAGGCCAGCCGTCAATGGCGTGACTGGCAGGTTCGGTACATGTACGTATGACCGCGCACATGCCCAACCATCAATTTGTCGTCCCAAGTGATTCCAACAGCGTAAGTCGATAGATATGCTAGCAAAAAAAAAAAAACCTTCTAGAAGACTCAGAGTAGCCGTGACCCCGGTTTGTTGACGGTCCGTTGTGGCAATTCGTAGGATCAATAGCACCGCACTCCGCCGACTGCGAGCTGTAACTCCGCGTCAAATTACACGAAAGTACGATTCCCAAACCCAATTGAACGGCGCCGACACTGCCAGATGAGGCATCTACAAGATGATGCCATGATTTTGTATCACCACACCACTCTTCACGGTTGCATGTGCCACTGGATGCTTGTTGTGTGGGGTTTTGACTGACCAATCATATGTCCGGAGAAGACCCGACGAGTACTGCTTCTTGCACAGTAAGTAATCTAGTCTAGCAGCTAGATTCGACAGTTGAAGACAGGAATGTCCGTACTGACGTCTTATTCAGCTTTTTCTCAAGTTGAGCCAGCCAATCTGTCGGCTGTGAGAAGAGAACTGCATAGCTCATCTATTCGCACCATTTTTCGGATTTCCAATTGGCTATCGGGAACATTCACGCGAGTCAAGAGCGCCGGCTTGACTTTCTGTCGGGGATTCCAACGATGAAGTCCGCTCAAAGTCCGCAAATCCAGGCGGTGGTGGGCGAGCTGCTCGGACCCGGATTTCTTCAAGCCCGCTATAATATACTCAATACTGATCGATCCCACGGGACTGATCCATGTGCTGTTCAACATCCAACGCCCGCAGATCAATCATGACTTCTCTCGCTGTCCCCAAAGGCTCGACCGTCCTCGTGACCGGCGCCAACGGCCTCCTAGGCTCTCACATTGCGAAGCAATTTCTCGAGTACGGATACAAGGTCCGTGGCGCGGTGCGCAACCCGGAAAAGGTGTCATGGCTCTCAGATGCCCTCGCCAAGTCACATGGGGCAGGCAACTTCGAGTTGGTCAAGGTCGCAGACATGGCGGCCGAAGGTGCTTTCGAAGAAGCTGTCAAAGGTGCGTCGAACGCAGCCATGTCTGGCACAGAAGTTGGGTTGACGCGCGATTTTAGGTGCTGCTGTGTTCGTTCACACGGCTTCTGTCATGACGCTTGACCCGAACCCCAACAACGTCATCCCTGCAGCCATTCAAGGTGCTTTGGTGGCCTTGAAGACGGCCTTTGCCGAGCCTAACGTGAAGCGGTTCGTCTTCACTTCATCATCTGCTGCGGCTGCTTCAGCCGATGATGCGCTGGACGCAGTCATCACCGAGGACAGTTGGAACCAGAAAGACATCGAGACTGCTTGGGCTGATCCTCCGTATGGCCCGGAGCGGGGTAGTGTCGTCTACTCGGCGAGCAAGACCCGGGCAGAGCAAGAGGTTTGGAAGTACTACAAAGAACATCGTAGCGAGCGTCCTGATCTTGTTGTCAACACTGGTGAGATTCCTCCCTGAGAAACGAAAGTCTTTGCGGCTAAACAATCTCAGTGCTCCCTAACTTCGTCTTTGGCGGATCCATCGATCCCGTCAACCAGGGATTCCGCAGTAGTTCTGGAATGGCCGCCATGCTGTACAATGGGCACGTGTCCGATGCCCACCGCGTTGTGACCAAACGTATGCTTAACTCTTCGTGGGCCCGACGGTTTGACATGGCTGACAAGACTGCAGATTTCTACATCGACACTGCCGACAGCGCCAGACTGCACGTCGCGGGAGCCATCTTTGAACACGTGAAAGATGAGAGAATCTTTGGTTTTGCCGGGGTTTACAGTTGGGACATGGTTCTGGATATATTTCGAAAGAATGAACCCGGCAAGACATTCCTCGAGAACTTCTCCGGTGAGTTGACCAAAAGGACCATCAAGCCGCGCGAGAAGGCCGAGAAGCTCTTGCGCGAGCTCGGTCGTCCAGGTTGGGTTTCGTTGGAGGAATCACTCCTAGCACTGGTCAAGGACATCCACACAGTTGCTGTCCCAAAGGCTCCATTGGCGGCTGAAATTTAGTACCCAGTTCCCGCAAGACCCGGGTGCTACTGGACGGGATGGGGTCTATAACAGGCCTATTTATAAATATTAAAGGTTTAATAACAAATAGTAAGAATATAGGTAGTATTAAGCTATATTTCAGGCTATATTTTAACTATCTTAGATATTTATTAAGGGTTATAGTATTAATATCTGCAACCGGGAAATAGTAGAACTATTTAATTATAGCAGGGGTTATATTGTTCCTCGAGATGCGCAAGACGTGGAGGAGGACTGGGTGAAATCGGTTGAAGAACTTTAGTAACGGCGGAGGCACCAGCATGAGAATAGCGGAGAGATCGGTAACGTGAGAGTTGATGCACTCGGGATGTAGACCAAACGAGTCTGGTGAATGCAAACTGGCAGGGGTGTTGAGGCCACCTAGGTTGCGTTTGTTGTTGAGAGCTTGTATCAAATGACTAAAACCAGTCTCAAAATTCCTCCTCTTCCGAGACGTTGCGGTCAGTAGTCACTTCCCCGACTAATAACCTCCTTGACCCGCTCCCTCAACAAAATAGTATGCTCAAACTGAGCAAAATACGAACCCTTGACGTCAACCATCGGCGGATACGAATCCAAGACCCCATGATTAACCAGGCAGTTCAAACCAGCAAGGTACCTCTCGGCCCCGAGCCGCTCGAGGTACCTGCGATAAATCACGAGCGTGCCAAATTGCTCCCGAATCACCTTGTACAGGCGATTAGCAGAGGCAAACGGCAGTGAGACGTTCTTGGGCGCGTCATCGCGCAGACAGTACCCGTAGGTCCCGACGTCGTCGGCCGAGATCCAAAGGTCTCGATGGCGAAGATCTCGCCCTCTTCCATCCTGGTCTGGTCGCTGTTCTTGACAAAGGGAATAGCCTTGGAGCCGTGGATGCGATAGTGCTTGATTTCGTGGGCGCAAATGTTGCGGACGGGTTTGACGGGGTACGTCTTGCCGTTGATCTCGACCTCGTAGCTTTTCATGGTCTCTTGGATCTCGGCGCTGACGTCGCGGATGCGGACATCGATTCCCGCGGTCTGTTTGAGGTGGTTAGCGGTGTTGGGAGAGGGGGTGGAGAAGAATGACTTGCTCTGATACCCGTGTCCGTCGCATCCTTGACGGCGGCCAGGAGGTTGTCGCACGTGGGGTCGAACGCCATAGTGAACGCGCTATCAACGATCCATCCATTCACATGCATGCCATAGTCGACTTCATCACATCCTGATGCTGCAACACGATGTCCTTCTGGCCTGGGTTCGGCGTGCAATGCGACGCGCCCGAGTTGACGGACAAGCCGGTGGGAAACCCCATCCCAGCCTTCAACGCATCACCCGGCTCCAAGCCCTGATTCCCAAGCAGCGCTCTGACGCCATCTTCGATCCCGACGGCGATCTCAGTGAGACTCTGTCCGGGCTTTGACCGTGTCCTGAACCCAGTACCTCACCTGGCTATGAACTTCGGCCGCCTTGCGGTAGTCATTCAACAAGGTCGGGTCCTCGAGGTGCTTGTGATCCAGATACCGCAGCTCCGCACCTGTCGTGCGAGCCGTGTTAAAATCCCGGGCGTACTCGAGAGTCTCTCCGGCGGGATACTCTCCTGACGTGAAGAGGTCGCTCACGGGAACCCGTGGCGGGGATGACTGCGCGGTGGCAGACTTCTTAGTCTTCTTCTTCTCCTTCTTGGGCTTTCGCTTTGTCTTGGTGCTGCCGTCGTCAGTCGTCGACTTTATGGCGGCCGCCTCATCTTCGTCGTCGTCGTCATCATCATCGCCGCCGTCCCCGAGGCTGCCGTTGCCGTCGCGCGACAGGTGCGCGCCGCGGGGTTCTCCGCCGGCGGAGCAAATTGCAGTTGCGGCAGGTCCACCTGTTGCCGACAGTAGGTAATGACGTCGATCGAGAAAAAGACGGTGTTGCTTACCATTTCCCCCAGGTGTTTGGTCTTCGTGAGTTTTGGCGCCCATGACGACATGAATGCTGTTTCTTCAGTTAAGTTTGGATCGTATGTGATTAGGGGAACTTGACGCGATGAGCGACGCTTCTCACGTTCATGCATGAGCAGGGGATCGGAGTTGAGGCAGAACCGGAGTTGACATCAAGGTGGGGCCGGAGGGCGTCGGTGAAGTGCTCGGTGAGCACATGCACTTTGGACTGTATTAGTTGCGTCGTTTGGTGTAGAACTAGGTATACAATACAGGACTTATAAACAAAAAGAAAATTATTTTTGATGTTGAAGTATGGGAATGCCTAAGTGATGAGTATCTGCAGTCTGTCGCACCATCTAAGAAGTACAGAATCATCACGAAAATCAAAACGATGTCCTCGGAGAGGCTCGAACTCTCGACCTTTGGATATCTCTGCCTGGAGACAGAGTCATATGTAATTATATGAGACCAACGCTCTACCGACTGAGCCACGAAGACTGGTGGATAATAGTTGTGAACAGAAAGCGGTACAAGTAGACCTGGATGGGTCATCCAAATGGTGTAAAAGGCAAAGCCGCCATGAGAACCAAAAGAGGATTGACCAGCCTGGGGGTCGAACCCAGAATCTCCTGATTTCACGCTAGAATCGTAGTCAGACGCCTTGCCATTGGGCCAACCGGCCAGGTGTGATTGATGAGAACCAGCTGTTGATGACAAGAGTGGGCGAAAGGCAGGTTAAGACGGCGAGGCAGGTTAAGACGGCGAGGCAGAGTTTTCACGATGGACGGGTGGGTGCAGGAGAGACGCGGTTGGCGACGGCGATGGGGGCCAGAGTTGGGTCGGCGACAAAACTTTTCCTCGTGTGTGGATGGAGACGGATCAACGGGGCTCGTCAACGGTGCCGTCTTATTATTGTGGGCTTTTCGATTTTGATGTGGAGTTGTCGTGGTGTTAGTGCCTGCGACAAGCCCTGAGTCGATTGACAAGGTAGTTAAAGGCGCATGGTGGGAGAGAAGGCAGGTTCAATCAGGGTTCATTCAATCTTAAAGTGACGACAACCCGGTCGTCTCCTTGGGTATATTATCCTCATACGCCATATTGCCTCCCAGCAAACCGTGTCCGTTGTTTCGTAAGAATCACACCGATCAAGCGTGGATCGCCTGCTGGACCTCCGGGTAGACTCTGACCATCTCATCGTATAGCTGGGGGTGATCCCTCATCATGACCTGGGGATCCCAAGCTGCAGCAACAAAGATGGTGTCGATTCCACTCGAAATAGGCGTCGTGAAGACGTTGGCGATCTGCATGCCGATGAGGAAGGCAAAGGCCACGACCACGGGCGTATAGCTGCCAGTGCGGTTGTAGACGGGGTCCGTGAAGACCATGTACAAATACGCGAGGAAGGCACAGGCGTAACCGATGAAGACGGCGCCGAAGGAGAGAACGGGACCGATGAGGCATTCCTAGCATGTGTCAGTTGACGTTCGCTGGTAAGTTGGAGTAGCGCACGACTTACATTGACGAGGGCATCGATGCCGCGGTCCTTGATCATCTTCCACGTATCCTTCGCAGCGGGAATGTACGCCTTGCCGTAAAGCGCAATGTGCGAGAAGGCGTATCTGTTGAAAAAGGTAACGGCCCAGTCGAGGATCGATATCAGGCAGCCGAGAATGCAGAAGAGCACGTATCCGACAATGTTGCCGTCACCCGCAGCCTGCGACCTGGCGACCGAGCAAATATGGCGCAAAAAGTTGATAATGGCAACGATCAAGCTTCCGAAGCTGATTGACCCGAAGCTGTGAGTCAAAGACCGCTTCAGCGCTCCGCGGGTAGCGCCCTTGGGGAAGTTGTTGACGCAAAAGTACCACGACCCATACACGCCCGAGATCGTCACATGAATTACGTTCTTGAGCACCTCGGAAATCCAATACATCGCAAACGTGATGAAGACGATGATGCCAATCACCTTGCCCTGGCTGCACTGGCCGTTCCTGCATTGCGGGTTGTTCTGCGACGGCTGGTACTTGGAGTACGTCGCGACCAGGGTAACCGAGTACCACGCCGCGAACGCAGCACCGAGCATGCCTCCCAAGAACGACACGAGGTACACATGGCCGTACTTCTTGGACACCTGGATCGACGTCTTGAGCATCAGCGCCGAGAAGGGGATGCGCGGGATCCAGCTGATGAAGGCGAAGACCAGAAAGACGCCAAAGATCAAGAAGACGATGCCGCCCGAGTAGTACTTGCGCGAGAGCATGTAGATGGCCGTGACGAGCGCGAAAACGACATTGAGGATGCCCGTGACCCAGATGAATGCCTTGGGAAAGAGGCGCGCGAGCCAGACGTAGGCGTAGCTGAGGACGACGGCGACGGCGAGGCAGAAGGCGAAGAGGACGATGGTGTTGGTGCTCAGGCCGAAGGTATTGCCTCCGTCATAGATGCCGCCGCCGTTGAGGGACTTGGTCGCGGAGTAGCCCGAGATGGTCAGACCGGAGACGGCTGCGAAACCGAGGAAGAAGAGGAGGAACTGGACATGTTAGACGGCGATTGCGGGGTCTTGATGGATGAAGCTCGTACCAGTATCGCGGCCCAGAGATCATTCCACTTGGGCTTGTCGACTTTGAAGGCCTCTTCGAACGTGTACTTCTCGGGATTGTAGCCCTGGGGCGGCGCATTGTATCCGTAGCCGTTGCTGCCGTTGTCGTAGCCGAACTGCTGCTGCGGCGGGGGATGGCCTTGCTGGTAGCCGTTGTGATGCTGCTGGGCATACTTGGGATCGTAGGGTTGCTGTTGTTGCTGGCCACCGTAGTAGCCAGCGGCCTCGCCGTAAGGTTGCGACATTCGCGATGCCGGTCCCGACAGACTGCTTGTATGAATTCTGTCACGGAAGGGGAGCTTTGCAGTCGTCGCCCGTCGTCGCCCGTCGTCGAGGATGATGATATGTTAACAAAGGGAACTGCAGGTGAATCGGTCACCGGGAGGAAGCCAATTAAAGTAATGTTTCAGCGCGGAATGGATACCTTGTTAGATGTTCTTGACCTGACCTGGCGTGTCCTGTCCTGACGCTTCCGAGGTCCTGCCCCTAAAAAGGACGGGCGGCCGTCCATCCCTCTACCTTCAGTCCCGTCTCCTGGCGATTGTGCGACAGCGGCAGCTTGAGCAGCACCTTTCGAGACTTGTAAGTGGTGAGCCAATGTCATTGGACCAATCCAGTTTAGGCTTTCGCTTTTCCCTGCCCGTGCGCTGCGAATGGTAACGTCATTGGACAGCTCGATTCGGCATTGCCGCAGGGGAAAGGGATCCACCCTTCCAAACATGGAACCAAACCTTTACGCGTCCAGCTGCCGACGATCACGTGCCAAGGCTTGACTGGCTGATCCCAGTCTTGGCGCTTCTTCCGTCAGCACCTTAATCTTGGATTACATAATGCACTTCAAGTCAATCATCTGTTTGCGGACTGATGGCTCGAGTCTGCCCAAAAGAATTTAGTCGACGCTCAATTGCTCCCGAAATTGTCGATCAAATGAGATGAGATGAACTATGCCGGTCCTAAGTACAAGCGCACTCCGTCAGCGATGGCACCCTCTCGCTTCCTCGCGTCGCTGAACGGTCGGTGCGACGTGTTCGCGTCCACTGCAGGAATCAAGGCACAGAGGCACAAAGGCACAATGTGCGTGTCGAGACAGCTCATGACCGAGACATTTCTCGGATATTTTGAGCAGCAGTATGGCCAGCGATTATGATGAATAATTTGATGTTTTGAGATGTGTGTAGCTAAAATGATATACGAACGTATGAATATGTGACTAATACTAACATCACATATTTAGGTGTGAATATGGGTGGGCACTGTCAGGATATTGGCACGTCGCCCCTGGTCAACTTGCAGCCCGGCCAAGCACAAGCGCGGCAGCAGCCCAGGCCCAAGCCCAGGCCCAGCCCAGCCAGGCCGCCATCGCATCCTGTTTCGACTGGAGACGGCGGAGGCATGATTTGCAGGGAACCCAACGAATAAATACCAAGCCTAAAAGTCTGTTGGCCCGCTGCGCAAGGATTGTTCAGCTGTTATCCAATGTCAAAGAACAAACGTGTTGCCACTGTCGCATCGCAGCTCTATCGACGATGCAGTTAGAACCCAACGAGCCGGTCGTGGACAAAAGATTGGAGACGTGAGGTCGTTAATCCTACAAGGACCCAAAAAAAGCCGAGACTCATACACGATGGAGAATGAGAGGAAATTGCCAACCCAAGTGAAGCAAACTCGAAAACACGTTACCGCCGTCCGTACGCGTTCCCTGCCTAGCTGAAGGCCCTCCAGTCTTTACCAGAACGCCAATGAAAGTGAGACCCATCCAGAAAATCCTAAAAATGCTAAAAGAAACGGCAGCTGCTGCCATACAACACTATCGCTGCTGGCTTCGCTCCAATCTGTCCCGGGCCGCGTCAATAACACTCCTGTCCAGCGCGGGCGTGCTCTTCTGCGCGCTCGCGTCTTCCTCGGCAGAGCCGTCGTCAACCGCCACCAGCTCAAACCGCTTCATCCCGCTGTCCATACCAGGCCACAGGTCAGTCGGGATGAACTCTCCTATGTCTTGGCGGAAACTGTCGCGCTCCCGCCTGTCGTTCTCAGTGAGTTTGTCGACGCTGTCCTTGGCTTTGCGCCAGATGCTTTGGATCTTGTCCTCCACCATCCGTCGCCTCTCAACCTCCAGGATCAAGTTGTCGTATGCGCCTGCATACTTCTCATAAAAGTCCCTGAGCTGGTTCATCTCTCCAAGTTTGCCATAAATGGTGTAGCGCTCATCTTCCCACCGCTGCAGGAATTCTGCCTCGCTGGCAATGTAGCTGGCAACCCTGCCACCGATATCTTCCAGTGCGCTAAAGGCACCCAAAGTTCCCAGAAACGCAGACTTTGTCTGCTGCGTCTCCTGCGTAAGCGCAGTAAAGTCCTCCTCCATCGCGTGCAGACGCTCGTTGATCTCTTGAATGACACTGTCGACCTCGGAGGCATCGCTGACGACAATGTCTAGCATGTCGTTACGGTCTTGTGATGTGATCGGTTCAAGATCCGGCATGTGCGACTCCTGGTCGGCAATGACTCCCGAGATCGAGACGCCATCTCCGCCTTGAGACTGCGTCACTTCCGCCGCCCTACGACGAGCGAGAGCCGCGCCGCCGTCCGTCGTCCTGACTGCCGTCACACAGAGGTCGAAGTGTTTGGTCAGGGACGTCAGGAGTTGTGCCATGCAATGCGAGTGGTCGACGAGGGACACGAGGAGCTCAGGGATAGGGTCGTATGAGGAAGAGTCGGAGGGAGATCTAGGTAGGGGTGACGCCATCATCGTCTTCTTGAGGGACCGTAGATCGTCGTCAAATCGAAGTAGATCGCCATCAAAGGAGGTTTGGATTCCCTGCAGGTTCAACATATTAGCCCGGCACGCATTGCGCGCAGTATCGACGACGCACCTGCAACTCGCCGAGACTCTGCTTCAAAGCCTCGACCATGACGTGTACGCTCTGCTCATCCACGAAATCCATCAGGTTTCGTCTCTCCTCCCCTTGCGGCCTGAAAACGGCCTCAACAGTCGTGTTCTTCAGCATCGCCATGGTATCCTGTAGCTTCTCGTTGGTTGCGTCCATCGTTTTCACGAGGTTCTTGAAGTCGCGTTTGCCAGCGTCGTAGGTTCTCTTAAGCCCACGACGGACCTTCATCAGCAGCGCCAGTTGCTCCGAGATGGCGCGCTGCAGAAACTGGCCCTCAGCGTAGAGAACAACGACCTCTTCGTGGGCGCGGCGAGCGTCGGTAGCGATCTCGTTCGCGCGCAGCACGGCCGTCATCGACGAGAGGGACCGTTTGGCAGCGAGGAGGTGTTCCACCAGTGTCTCAACTGGCACGGGATCGGAGGCGGATTCGGAGGTGGAGGATGGCGCGGCATTGCGCCGGTTTCTGGAATGTGAAAGAGAGACTCGGCCGGCGGAGGTGGACGAGGCCGCGCTCCGGCTCTGTGACAGCGAGTTCGCCATGTTGAATGGAGAAAAAGCAGAGTTGTATACGTTCACGAGTGACGGTCAGGAATTGGAACGATGCATATTTGAAAGGACAAGGCAACTTGAGGTAGTATGTGATAATAGGGAAGTGAGATGAAGTGAGGCGGACGGGAAGCGGTTAAAGAAAGATGGGAGGACGGGCGGGTAGATGGGATGGTGTAGGGGACGAGGATGATGTCGCGATAAGGTTGGAGCTTCGGTCAGGTGTGAGGTGTGTTATCCTTATCGTCATTGGCGCTTCTTATCACGGAGCGCCCTCCAGCTGTATGAGCTACTGTTAGTGCAGCTGCTCGACCGTTCGCAGCAGGGCACCCTTATGTCACGAGTGGGGACCTCCCCCTGAAGATGCGACCTGTCGCGTGACGTGATTGGCTGTGACTCAGGGGACTGGGCCTTTGCTACCTGGAAGCTCCCCGTAATTAGCTGCTGTTTCTCCAGCAGCCTGCGACGCTAATGCGATGGTCTAGAATCCTTCAAGGTTCCAAACCTTGCTGCGAACGGAACGGATTCGCTCACTCTCCGTACCTTTGTCACTTCCCGTCGTTTCACCAAGCTCATCTTCTGATTCTGTTAACTTGTCATCATGTTTACTTGCGTATATATTCATATCCATACGGCCCAGCCCTGACGCAATCCGAGACACGGCTGAAGCCTGTCTTATGCCGTCATCCCTTTCAGGTACCGGCGGAGGGATCTCGTCGTCTCCCATGATTGTAGAGTTAGGACTGCCAGCATACACCCGCACCTCGTACGTCCTGCGACGTCCAGGGCTGTCTACTACATTTCCGCGGAAGTTCCGCTGGTAGGACATCTCCGGCGTAGTGACGCTGCAGCTGTCAGTGACAGTGTCCTGACTCCGGATGGACCGAAGCGGCAAAGCCTCGGTTGACGTCGTTGTCCTCGTGCGTCGACATGAGAAGACCCCGGAAAGGGACTTTCGCATGGATTCCAGGAACGGCCTCGTGGTTCCAAACACCAGAAAGACGAGTAATGATGCCGTCACCCCGGGCATGAAGAGCAGGAAGGCTTGCTTTGCACGCTTGGCGGATAGATCCGGCGTGGTTCTGTGCACGTCGACGGCAATATTCTTCCTCGCGCTCATCGAGAAGAGCATGATGGTCACTTCAAACATGCTGTCGACTGGATGTCAGCCGTCGCGACTTTATGGACCTCCAAGCTTTCCTTATGTGAGTATCAGGAATGAGATTATGAACCGAGTCAGCAGCCATCTGTCATAGATGCTCGTCTTGCGTGTTCTCTTTCGGTCTGACTCTCTCGTCGACGATGGCTCGCCATATACGATATTCAACTTTTTGAGTCTCCGTCGGGATTGCACGTAACGAATGAGAATCGAGAGTGTCGCCAGACTCCCAAAACCGATGCTACAAAGCACTGCTGTGGTCAGCCTCTGCATGGCACCGACCAGGACCGGAGAGCTTACAGGGCTGTCCAGCAAGCAACAAGAATCCGTCAAAGTCGCGCTGGACCGAGGGGGCTTGGAGGCAAGTTGTGGTTACAAGAGGAAACAGAACCGAGAACACTTCGCCGCTCTGGTTGATGATCTTGAGAGGCCGCTTCAGTTTCGGCTTCTCGTTCAGCCCGTAGACTGACTGCGCAAGTGCAAACGCCCTGTCAATCATTAGCTAAGGACCTTTGTCAGAAATCGCAAGACTCACCAGAAGAGTTCAAACAGCGCAAGGACGTTGTAGCAATAGTACTCTTCGCAGGGTCAGATTACCAAACCGATAACGTTCTCGCAGAAAGACCCACGTATATAATACAGTACCAAGTCAACTTCAATGGCGGCGTTCGATATCACTGCCTCAGGGCTGGCGACATTGGTCGCCGAGTACTCAAACCGGCTCGTCATGATATCTCGCCAGTACAAAACGAGGCTTGTTTGCTGTGCGATGGAGCACAGCGTGCTCAAAGTCGTGAAGTATCCCAGGCAATTCACGTCTACCATCCCGTTAGCTTCTGCTCCTAATCCATCAAAACTCACGATCGCCATACAGCTTATCCGTTCTCCATGCTGCCACGCAAGGCAAGTCACCGACAGACTCCCCAGCAAGCATATACCAGAGTAAATAAGCACTCCGACGACCGTGCCCACGGCTTCTTGCGGGATCTGAGCCATGGTACTGTCACAATATCACCATGTTTCAATAGTTGAAGAAGAATAAAAGAGGCACAGGCCATCTGTTCTCCCCTGGTGGAGTCTTCTGAATCGAATATTTACCATCTCAACGTCCCTCGCCACACCATCATCTCTCGACACTTTTCGTGAGACCCCAAAACAGAAGGCGCTGGACGTATCTTTCACCCACCATCTCTTTAGGTGCAAGCAGAGCACACTTATCGACGGGATCCTTCGCAGATCTCTACCATCCGTCCCTCCCGCTGCTGTCCTGCCGTCGGGATGACTCCGCTAGCCACACCAATGGCATGTTGATTCTTACGCACTCGTCAATCACCCATCCATCAGGTTTCTGCTAAGGAATAATTATCGGACGATATATCAGCCTCAGATCGGCCCATGCCTCCAGATGGGGGTAGCTGCATCGTAAGAATCTGCAGGTGTCGCGACATGAAAACCCCCGCTCTTGATATCTTGAACACCACCTCGAGTCTCGAGCACCATCTTGAGGACCATCTGAAGCATACGGCTGGCTGTTATGGTCGTTGACTGAACTTTCGTAAAGGTTACCGATGCACGATTGCGAGAACTGAAACACAGCCATCAACGACTTGCGTGTTCGCGGACAAGTTACAACCGGCTTGGCCAACTTCGACGTGGGCAGCGGGCTCAACTTATCTCAAAGATTTCCCGCATCTCGGTTGAAGAGACAGCGTCAAGATACCACAGCTTCGAAAGTCCTCACATGTGCCGTTTTGAGCAGGTTTCACGGGTTTCGATGCGACGCATGTCTTGAACTGCAATGACACGCATCATCGAATTTCTGCTCATTCTCGGGGGATTACGGTCTCCTGCTCATGCTTCACATTATGCTTATGTGTGGACTGGTCACCGCAGCTATCCCGCAGCACGCATCTCTTACCCTGAGTGGAATACTCCGAACGGCTCTTCATCCTCCTTCCATCCTTGGAAATCGTTGACCGACTCAATCCAATACCGTGTACTCTCATAGGTTCGTATCTGCCCCAATACGCGCAGGACAGGAAAGGACTGATACCCATTTTCGAACGCGCATACATGAAGAAAACGTGAATGAGGAAAGAGGACCATAATGCCGACATGAGAGTGCCGCCAGCTTTAACATGTTCGTGGAATCTGCGCAAGCCAAGCACGTCTACATGCAGCGATTGATGCCCCTGCAGAAGGGGGGGGGGGGGGGGGAACGATGCCACACGGAATTCACCATGAGCGTCCAAGACATCGATGGAATGACGACTCGGACTTGCTGCTAGATTGACAAGTGAAGGAGGTTTCCCCAGCCCCCCCTTTTTCCGACTTCCAGACTTTCTTACTACACAAGGCGTTCGGCGACGGGCGATGGTGTTTGCATTCTGGAATTCCGTGGAAATGCTACTCCATCCCCCTTTGCCCGACCGGCGAACTGGACTCGAGGCAGCAACAGTGCCACCCCAGACACCACGAGGAGATGTCTCCATGAAACCATCTCTTGGTCGCAATCCTGTCGTTTGAGCTAGACGGAAGTCGCAGTCTCGGGTAGATCATCGTCTGGCCCAGAACGGCACAGGGCGGGCTGGGCCCCGACGTCGTGTTCGATTGGAACAGGCTGGCCCAACATGCGATGAAACAAGACACCATCTGCCATCCGCCACGTGTATCAAATAAATCCCAGTGATGAGCGCTGATCATGCAAAGTTGAGCCATCGCTCTGATTCTCGTTCGACATGGATGAGTGGCGACTTCGGCTTCGGCTCCGAGATACCTACGACGAGGGTCGGAGTTTGTGGGTCGGAGTTCACTGATGTGATCGACCGGGCTGATGCTCATCGTCACATCGCTGGGACCTCACGCAGAGTTTCTGAATGTTCAGTTAAAGCAAGTTTGATCATGATTCAGGCAGCATAGCAATCCGATGTTCGATGACAAACCTCGCGCCACAGCCCGGACCAACAGATGCTCCAGGATGAAACGACTTAATGGCTGCGCCGTCCGAAAACACGGGACGGTACGCAATCTCCCCAACTCCAGGCAGCAGCTCCGCCACCGAAGTCAACCCCTCGTCTTGACCACTCACTCATCTGAGAAATAATTGAAAGGTCACCATATGACTGTTCACTTCAATTTCAACAACAAAGACTACCTGTGTAGCAATTATCATTGGACTTCATGAAAAAGCTTTCTAATGTCTGAAGACACACCGTCAAACTTGCCGAATCTCATCTCATCATACCCCATCCTTTCCATACTTGCCGGATATGTCTCAACGCTTGACCTCTTTCATTTGGCTCTCACAAATCGCTCAAATCATGCGTCTATACTGGGCTCGCGACCCATTTTCGAAAGGCTAAAACGTTCATGTCTCTGCGACGGCCGCGGCCTATACAGGCGCCAGAACTTCGCCGGACCCTATCGCATCCGCTACTGGAAACAGAAGCTGAGACAAGAGCCAAAGATCGACTTTGACGAACCGATCGAAGTGCGGCTATACAACCTCAAATGTGACGAAAGTGGTGCCCTTCCTTGCGTGAGATGCGGCATCAACATCTGCGAGGAATGCCGAGATTACCCCCGATGGCCGAAGCGATCTGCCTGTTCTTTTGGCCGTCCTCATTTGAATGAGCCCTGTCAATCTTACAACGTGATGTGCCTGTGTCATCCCTGCGACGCGAAGCAGGAGAAGGAGATTGAGGGCAAGTATCTCAACGGCCGGTGCGACTGCAACGTCTACAGTCGCTGGATATGTCTCAAGTGTGCCAGGGCATTCAATCGAGAGGCTAGAGATTACTACAACAAGCACACCGAGTTCGAAGGTGGATGGACCGAAGACGAGTCCGATGAGCCGATCACTAAGCTGTTGCATGATCAACAGCACGAGCGCGCCGTGCGTCGACTCTCGACTATTTCTCGCAGGACTCCGCTGACTGAATCTCCCTGCAGTTCTGGTGCATATGCGGTGCTCCGGTGCCTGATGAGATAGACCCGAGGTGCATGTGGTGTAAGCGTCGCCATCGCCCCGAGATGGAGTGGTGGAATGAAGCCATGGAACTGAAGGTGGCTGGAACAGCCGGCAACCCCTTCTACGTGAGTGGGAACACAGGCACCGCTGAGATCTCTTCCTCACTGATATTCCACCGTAGGATCCTGCATATCCCGAGTGGATAACCGATGAAGACGGGAAGTATCCCACACCCTACCCAAAGCTGGGGTACGACCGACCTTCCTTAACCGCTTAGTTGAGCCGTACCAGCCCCACTAGGGGTATAATCTCCTCCAATAGTATAGCATAATTTCTAGTATAGCACTGCTAGAAATTTACCTAAATATATGAAGTACTTTATTTACTTAATAAACTCTATTATGTAGAAGGTAGTACTTATAACCTATAAAATATAGTATTTATATGAAATACCTTATTTACTTGATAAACTCTATTATATAGAAGGTGGTACTTATAACCTATAAAATATAGTATTTATATGAAGTACCTTTTCTTCCAGTATATAGAGAGGGTAGTTTTAACTTGCTTTTCATACTGCTCCCACTAAAAACCTTCTGGTATGTAGAGAGAGTTAAAAACACCCTCTCTATATACTAGAAGGTTTTTAGTAGGAGCAACATGAGGCGGATACATGCAGCAGAAATTAATGTAGTAGTAGTAGATATATTAGAGGCTTTATAATGGGGTCCCCACACCCCCGAAAGCTACTTTTTACTAGTACTATACTGGAAATTGTACTGTACTGTTGGAGGAGATTATATCCCTGGTGGGGCTAGTACGGCTCAACTAAGCGGTTAATGAATAGAAGCGGCAAGGAGCTGTAAGCTGAGAAATCCAAGGGCCCGGACAAATCGCACAGACGCCGTTTTCTGTCTCCATTTGCGGTGCGAACATACTTGAATTATGTTGGCGAGAGCATCGCTGAGGACAGCCTACTCCCGCAGGGATCCCCGCGGCCTCCGCGAAGCAACCCGACTCTCACGATTCTGTGCAATGGACCATGACTAGGGCAACCCTGGTCTGTCAGATGGCTTGGAAAAGCTTGATTCGAGATTTGCGATCTGCAAAAATGTTTGTGACTTGCCATTCCCGCGCCTTCACGTTTGCGGCGATTATAATAAGGCTCCGTATCCACACTCGGTGAGTCAGTGTTAATCCATGATCCAACTTAGTAAGGCGCGTAGTACAGCTTGTAACCTACAGCTCGAAATGGGCCTAAATCGATGCCAATCTGTGTAATTCAAGATGAGCTTTGGTCTTGTCCAAAGGTGGAGGCTGGAAGAGATTGGGATGAGGAAACTGAAGGTTTCAAGAGCCTCAATACCTGTAGCTTCTTTCTGCTCTGCTAGGAATCTCACCCTCGAAACCTTCTTCCTGACCGCGTGGACTTACACGCTCAGCGTCTACAGTGCGTCCTCAGTCATCAAGGCAACTATTGCACAAAATGATAAGAATCATGCTGGCTTGTCGGTTATCCCAGTGACTGCGACTGCCGAAGGGCATATGGCAATCTTGAAACGATTCTCGGCGCTCCAACTTGACGATAAACGCCTGAACATCGACGCTACGACTTTTGAACTATCCGACCAACTTCACGACGGTGGCTCCCTGGTGTTGGTTGATCAAGGCAAAGACATTGATCTTGTTGGTGGTGAGATGCAATCCTTTCTGGCCAGGCTGATAGTGAACCAAGAAAACCACGCCACCCTTCAATGTCAGTTCAGATTGTGGCGCTCCGTCTCATGTTACTTGCGGCTGAGCATATAGGAAAGCTAATACGCAACAGACCTTTCAGACTCGTTGCCAGCGCTCTCGGCTGAGGCAGTTTTAAAAACCTTCACGACTTTCGTGGGAGCTTTTGGGACGAAGCCTTCCGACGCGGCTCTTGCTCATGAGTACAAGGAAGACGGTCTCGTCATCTCTACCGAGGATATGTTGCGTAAACAGACCCTACAGAAACAGGTTGGACGTTTTTTCAAAGGTACTCCAGAGGAGACTCGACGGCTCCGGGGACGCATCTAGGAACATGTCCATCATGGACGCCGAGCGGGTTATCCGAACCACCAACTACTACAACCCCCGCTCCTTCGTCGGCGATGATGCCATGATGGCAAAGTGCCGGCCTATTCAGGCTCCATCTACTACCTCGGCCAATATTGAATGATTCTTCTGCCTAAGTATTTCCCGTTCCCGACCAATAACACCGCCAAGGGCAGTCCACCATCTTACGGCCTTCCCCGCACTCCCACGTCACGGCATCACGTCGGGTCATGGTTGGTAACAGGCGATATTCCCCGACAATCCATACAAGCACCCATGTCACCTACCCCACGATTCCCCGCGTTGGTTTTCCTTTCAAGCATGTCCTTGTTTCCTGCAAGTGAAAAAGAAATACCGCCGAAGAGCCTCCACGGCATCTCCAGACGAACATGTCCTCACCCGCACCGTTCGTTGGGATGACATTTACCCCGCAAAATACTATCGAAATAGTAGACTAATCCCGAAAGCTTGGTTCTAATGGCCGGCTTCGCATCCTACATGGTCTTATCAATGGACTTCTGCGCTGGAATAGGGTCTCCGCGGTGGGGCTTGGTGAAGTGATCATGGGAACAGGTGTTGGGAAGAAGGGCCGACGACGTCCGCACCTGGGTCTTTCGAGGTGCAGCGGCATTGGGGATGAGGGCTCGGCCGCTCGAGTTATCTGAGGCCGAGAAATCGGAAATCTTATCTGAAATTGTTCATAAGTGGGCGAAATTCGCAGTTTTGTAGTGTTGGTCGAAGCAGAGCATTCTTCTCGTGCCATTGAGCCCCTATTCATCATGGTGAACGCCGTGCTTTCAACCGCCACTGCGGTTCTCGCTGCTCTCAGACTGTGCGCTGCTCAGAGCGAGTATACGAACGAAACAGACCCCTACTATGGCCAGAGTCCTCCAGTCTATCCCTCTCGTAAGCTACTTCCTCCGTTTATTGTGTCTGGAAGGGTTGAGCTAACAAATCCAAGCTGTGGGCAAAGGCACTTCTAATGATGCATGGGCATCCGCATACCAGCGCGCAAAGGCCCTCACCGTCCAGATGACCGTTGAGGAGCTTGCCAACTTCACTCATGGTTGGTCGGGTCTTTGCACTGGTAACACCGGCTCCATTCCCCGTCTCGGTATCGAACCACTGTGCCTCCAGGACGGCCCTGACGGCGTTCGCGCTCAAGAGTTTGTCTCTGCCTTCCCCTCCGGTATTCACCTTGGCGCTACATGGGATAAGAACTTGTATTATGCCTACGGAGAGGCTCTTGGCGCGGAGTACCGCGGTAAGGGTATCAACATCGGTCTTGGACCCGTGGGCGGCCCCTTGGGTCGAATCGCAAGAGGTGGCAGAAACTGGGAGGGATTGAGCCATGATCCATACCTGTCTGCCATTGGTGTCGGTGGCGTCACCAAGGGTATGCAAGACGCTGGTACCATTGCTTGCCCAAAGCATTGGATCCTCAACGAGCAGGAATGGCGTCGAAACCCGGAAAAGGGACTCGGCGAGGCAGTGAGCTCCAACGTCGATGATCGCACCCTCCACGAGCTCTACGTCTTTCCCTTTATGGATGCCATCCGTGAAGGTGCTGCCTCCGTCATGTGCTCGTACCAGCGAGCCAACAACTCTTACGGATGTCAGAACTCCAAGCTCCTCAACGGCGTTCTCAAAGGCGAACTGGGCTTCGAAGGTTTTGTCGTTTCAGACTGGGGTGCTCAGGTTGGTCAAAAGCCTTCGTGGTGACCGTTAAGGTGTAGGACTAACATGAAGACAGCACGCCGGTGTCGCATCCGCCAACGCAGGCCTCGACCTTACCATGCCCAGCGAAGCATTCTGGGGCGCCTCCCTCGTCGAAGCGGTCAACAATGGCAGCGTCACCCGCGAAAGAGTGGAGGACATGACCACCCGCATTCTGGCCGCATGGTTCTACACTGGACAAGACTCCGACGACTACCCGGCTGTCGGGACCTACTCCAACCTTCAGAAGCACGACCCCGTCGATGTACAGAACGGACACAAGGCTCTTATCCGTGAGATCGGTGCTGCCGGAACCGTCCTGGTCAAGAACAACAACGGCAGCCTGCCCCTGAAGAGCCCCAAGTTCCTCACTGTCTACGGCTACGATGCCGCCCTTCCCCCAAGCCCATGGATGAGCACGAGTTACGGACCTGCATTCGGCCCTGGCGAGATCAACACTTACAACGGCACCATCATTGCAGGCGGTGGCTCAGGTACCAGTACTCCTCCGTACGTGATCAGCCCGTTCCAGGCCATCCAAGACCGCGTCATTTCCGACGGCGGCATCATCAAGTGGGACTTCTACTCGGAGAACCCCTCGCCACCTTACGTCAACACCGAAGCATGTCTCGTGTTTATCAATGCATGGGCGTCTGAAGGTTACGATCGCCCGAGTCTCGCAGACCAATTCAGCGACAACTTGGTCAACAATGTCGCGGCCAACTGCCCCAACACCATTGTTGTGCTTCACTCTGCTGGTAAGAGCCCTCATCAACACACCCCATAGCATACACTTACAATTACCAGGAACGAGAGTCGTGGATGCGTGGGTCGACCACGACAATGTGACAGCCGTCATCTTCGCTGGTCTTCCTGGCCAAGAGTCCGGAAACTCCCTCGTTGACATTCTTTACGGTGACGTCAACCCTAGCGGCAAACTTCCATACACTGTTGCGCACTCTGAAGCCGACTTTGGTCTGCTCCTAAACTCCAGCGCTGAAGCCGGTCCCTACCCCCAGGATGACTTCACGGAGGGACTATTCATTGACTACCGAGCTTTCGACAAGGACGAGATCTCTCCCCGTTACGAGTTCGGTTTCGGACTGTCGTACACGACCTTTGAATACTCTTCTCTCTCTTCTTCTCCTGTTGGCACCCCTGTCGCCGGCGTTCCCGATGAGAGCATCGCGATCGTGCAAGGCGGCCACCCTCAGTTGTGGGACGAGGTCTGCTCCGTCAGTGCTCAGATCCAGAACACGGGCAGCGTGGGCGGTCACGAAGTTGCCCAGCTGTACGTCGGCATTCCGGAGGCTGGCACGCCGATCAGACAGCTTAGAGGCTTCGAGAGAGTGTACATCGAGGTTGGTGCAAGTGCCACCGTCGACTTCAGCTTGACGCGCAGAGACTTGAGCGTTTGGGATGTTGTCGCGCAGCAGTGGCGCTTGCCTGAGGGAGAGTTTGATGTCTGGGTTGGGGCTAGCAGCCGAGACCTGAGACTTAACGGAACGTTCACCATTTGAGACATGTGAGTGAGAATGAATGATGATGAGATCTGGATAAATGAAGGAATCGAATGAGTTTAATTTTATAACGACACCTGATCGCAACGTTTTGCCATACAATGAGGCCTCGACTTCAGATACGATGCGTTGAAGTGACGTGAAGATTCCATAGGTAAGGCAGTGGTGAACACCAGAACCAGCCAGCTCAAACGGAGAAGGGCAGAAAGCTCATGTTCTCATCACTACACTTGCTCCTATCTTCGTCAATGTGATGGCGGTCGTTCCACCCGCCGCACTCACAGCGCTATCAGTGTCGTCCCCGAAGTACACTCACTAATGGCCCTGACTTACGAGGAGCAGCTCGGCTTTCAATGGATGATCTAAAGCAGATACTCATAACGAACCAGATATTTCTAAGGGAGGAAAGACTACATGCGAAGAGTGTCCGGAACTTTGATGGACCCGGCACCAGAAGGGATCATATTGTGGATGGTAGGGCTTCAATGTGTGGATTCCTTTAGAGCTGGAAGTACATATCCTCGCCCCTGATAATCCAGCACCCTCGCCCCATCCATCCTCTAGTCTCTGATCCGCTTCTTTAGCGCTTCGATAAACTCGGTATACTGCTTGTTATATAGCTATTGAATTTTAGCTATATCTTTAGATATTAGCTATATTATGCTTTTAAGCTTTGATTTAATCTTATTAATTATCTTAAGATATTCGTTCCTAAAGTATTCTTACTATCATATGAGTTTAATTAGGAAGAGATAAAACTATCTCTTCTTTTTAATTAGTGTAATATTATTTAGAGGGTAGTTATTTAATTAGTAGATCTTTTAATGTTTAGAGTAATATATTATAAAAACAGTATTAATGAGATATAGATATTACTAAGTTATTTTAGTATAGTGAGTACTCCTATAAATGCATTAGACTCGGGTAGCCCACCTATATATATTTTAAGGGAAAGGTATCTATTTTAGAATAATAGTAGAATATACTTACTTACTCACGCTACTATAGAAATAGAGATATCTAAGTATATATAAGAAATGCCCAATTCTAATAATTATAATAATATAAAAAGGTCCTAAATAAAACTTAATGTAGTATATTATTATTACTTCTAAAGTAAATAACTCCTACGTAGTCTTAATATACTTATTTATATTATAATAATATACTTGCCTCTGTTATAATAGTGTACTTACTTCTATTATAATAACATGCTTACTTTTATTATAATAATATACTTATTATTATCTGTAAATTAGAAGAGGTTATTAATATTAATAAAAGCTTTAATAAGCTTAAAATTAGGTGTAATACTTATCTCTTAGTATTATTCTTCTTATTTAAACAGTAGAGACTACTAGCTAGGAGTTAGTATCTAAATATAAGTTAACAATATATTACACCTTTATATTAGAGGAGTAGAAATTCTAATTAACTATAATAAGGTATCTTATCTATTATATCTATAATATATATTATCTCTACTTACTTAAGAACTTTAAAGGTAGGGGTAGTAGCTTCGAAGTTATTATACTAAGTATTACTAATAGTTTACTAATAATAATTATTTCAAGAGATAAAGCTAGTTACTAGTTACTTCTTCATAGCTCGTATTGGAACGACGCAGAGGATGCGTATGAGCAGGCAGCTAAGAACAGCTACTAAAACTAATATAAAACAACCCCTGAATAGAGTCGTGCGTCCTTAGTACTACACTAGCAAGGGCAACTCACTACTAAATAGTCCTCAGAGTGAGGGAAACTCATACAGAGCTAAGGGACTCCTGATTGAAGGCCCCTAGGTAGTGAGATCTCCCTAGGATATCGCAGAATTAGATAATATACCTTATCGAAGTAATATAACACCCTAGGAACAAGCTTTAGGTAGCTAGCTGTTTAATTAGAAAAGAATAAGGGGAAATAGTAAGATAAGAATAAAGAAGTTATCTATAGGTATTATTCTAATATATATATAAGTATGCCCTCTATCTCCTAACTATTCTAATTAGACCTCAATATATATAAGGTTCTAAATTAGAGTGCTAACTTAGGAAAGAAGAAAGCTAAAAGAAAACAAGATTAGCTAATATATTTGCTGCCCGGCTCTAATTATCCCCATTACTATTCTAAGCAGACTCTAAGGATAGCAATCTATATTTCTAGGTAGTAAAAAAAAAGAGAAAGAAAAAAAAGAAATAAAGCCTAAGCTTTAATAAAAAACGGAAATAGCTTAATTATTCCCTTATAATTATAAATAGACTTAAGAATTGTATATACTATGTATTCTAAAGCGCTAAATATCTATCTACTTATCCTAATTAATAACTAATCTATGTTATTGCTCCAAAATTTCCTTTAGCCTTAAGAGCGATATAATTACTATAAGCTTCCACTTTCTAATTCTAGATTAGCTAGGGTAGTAGAATTGTAGTTCCTCTTTATAGTAGCTAAGTCCTATTCCCAAGCAGCATTCTAACGATTATAGCTCTTAAAGTCCAGCGCAAAAGTTAGTATAATATACGCGCTATGGGTTTAAGTATGCGCAGCAACATAGTTAAAAGGATAGAACTAGTAATTAATATATTTATTCTGAGAGTACTATAGGGGGTCCTCGCCCTAATTATAGTTAGCTTGCGCAACCTATGCGTAATAAGAATTTAAAGCCTAACTTCGTATAGCCTCAGTATATTCCTCATAAGTACGCTTATTAGTTGTTAGATTAGGCTAGACGTATTAGTAAATATTAGAAAAGGAACCTATAGCAGTATTAGGAATATTAATACTTACATTAGAGAAGCTCTCTAAACCCTTCTATAGACTAGGTAAATATAAATGTTGGTCTCACAAAGACTGGATCCAGAAGGTAGGGGGGGATAAACGTAGTATTCAAAGTGGTGATGATGTCTGATGAAAGAAGGTATCTAGAAGGGTGGCCAGCGAAAGGAGGAACAATATAGTAGACTAACGAGGTGAGTCACGTGATTGAGGTCACGTGACTACCACATCAGGTGACTGAGGTTACATAACTACTATAGTCAACGTTCCTGCCCGCTGGGCCACGGGCCCGACACTTGGGTCGGGTCCGGATGGGCAAATATCCCAACACTAGCAGTTTTTCTTTTATGCCAGGATTCGCCCATTACGCCCATCTAAATACACAAATTGAATAACTTGTTTTGAGGCCATTTTTAGCCTCAAATCGAATCAAAAAGATAGCCATATTTAGCCATACCCATATCCTCCAAATAGCGACAATTTGGCCCAAATAGCCACAAATCCCATTCCTCTAAAATAGCAGCAACTACCTATTTATCACTCTGTTCCTTCTGTCATCCAGGTTACCCATCCCTCCATTCAAATCATCAGTTTATTCCCATCAATTAGCCAGCATAAGGCGCTATTTAGCAATGCCTTCATAAACGCATCAGCGGGGTTATCTTCGCTATTCACCCAGCAGATTTCAGCAAGCTCGCAACGTTCATACAACTAACGCAGGGCCATAATATCTATCATAAGTCATTTTTCCTTCATAATACCAAGCTTCATCAAACACTCATATAAAGAGTATAAGTTAGTATATATAATAGTAGGGATAGGGTTAGTAGTACCCAGCTTAATAGTAACCTAACGAAAAGTTAAAGCGATCGCAAAGGCTAAGTCAGCACTAGCAACTATAGCGTAGATTTCAGAGGCTAATACGCTGCGGGTAACATGCTTGTACTTAGTCGAACTATAATGGACGATATTGCTACAAATAGTGAAGGTAGCGTTATCTATAGTTTCATTAGCTAGTATAACAACATATCTCAACTATAAAGTAAGGTCCTTATTATTCGCAAAAGAACTATCCACAAATACAAAGAGTTTCGCAATTAGCAGGGATAGCGCAACAAAGGTTAGGCCGCAATCAAGGTTATCACTAAGCTATTTAAGGCGCTTATTAAGGGTAGCAATATCCTCATTATCAGGGTCCTAGCGTTAGGCAGCTATAGATAGGTCAGAACAAGCCTCAGGTTAGCAAATAGAGGCGATATATACCCCTCTAGCGCGCTGCTCAACATACTTCTGCTTATCAAGATTATTCACCAACTCGATCTTAGTACCTTAGCCCTTCTGCTAAAGAATAATAGCTCCATTAGTAGTCAAGGAGATAGTTCCACTATTAAAAGTAATAGGGGTCTAAATAGTGAGATTTTCCTTAGGTTTAGCCATAAATTTAGCCTTCTAGAGCTCTTCTTTTTCAAGAGCAGAAAAGGGTGCTATACTAAGGCCAATTATATCATCAGTCTGTATTCCAATAATCGCAAAGTAAGGGCTTGAGGTATTAGTAATAAGGAGGCATAGGTCAAAGGCAGAGCTTATTATTTATAGCTTATCATAATAATAAGCATTATAGGTAGCCCACTAATAGGTTCCAGCCTCAGCAATACTATACAGGGGCTTAATAACCTTTATAATAGTGCCAGGGGGGTATTAATTGCGGATTTAGTCAGGGAGATAAGCATAAATATCGCAAGCAAGGGTCGTTTGCAACTATATATACGCCTAAGTGATATCCCTAATCCAAATCAAATAATCAGAGCTAAGGGATAGAGCAATAGCAAGCAGAAGATAAATACGACAGCGCTAAATAGTTAGCAATTAGGTCAAAACCCCATACTTTTCAGCATCATTTACGCCACAAATAACAAAGCAAGACTTCTCAAGGGGGGTCATAGTTTTATTCTTGATTTCATTAACCATATGGGACTTAAAAAGGCGCCCATATCGCTTAGTTAGGTTAAAAACTTCAAAACAGAAGACTTCTCGCTTAAGAAGGGCATTGATCTCCTTTTCGCAGGACTTTTAGAAGGGGGGTCCATCAACAACAAGTTTGCCCAATTTACAGAGAGCTAGCGAGAGCTCCCAATCAGCCTTCTCTTTAGTAGAGATAAATATCATGGGGTCATTAACCTCTTATTTAAATACGCCTAAAAATATAAAATTAGCAGCAATTAGGCTTTTTCAGGGTCTTCCTTAACGCTGGGGCGGAGGAGTAGGGTCAGCAGGAGGAGTAGCTACATCAGGGCCTTCAGGGTCTTCTTCAGGGTTAGGGTCAATATAAAAAGGTCTAACAGCAGTAGAGGGGAAGTCTCAAGCACTATAGGGTAGTTAAACAGTAAATATTTCACCTAAAATAGCAACTAAATAATAGGGGCCTTACTAACCATCCTTCTCATAGTATACCTAAATAAGGGACTATAGTAGCAGTTAGATAACTTCATTAGTATTAGGCCTATTGCAGGCGCCTAGCGCGTTAGCAACCTTACATTTAGCGTGCTCTTTACGCAAGTCATCCATAGCGGCATTAATAGCTTTGGCGCGGGCTATAACGTCTAGCAAAGGGGTCAAATCATAGCCAATATATAGGTAGGCTCTAAAGACTAATAGCGTGGGGACAAGGCCATTAGAGCCTATAGTATCATTAATAGCCTTAATAGCTATTTATAGGGCAAGGTTAGGCTTAGCGTGGGGAAGTTCTTGCCAAATAATAGTATAGGCGCGTCAAAGAGGGCCATAATATCACTCCATTTTACTAATCCTGTGGTGGGCTTCAATAGGTATAACCTTAACCATAACAGCTATAGATTTAGCGTTATTTTCAAATACTTCAGCAGCAAAGTTCAATCTAGCATTAGTAATAATATAATCAGGGGGTCCTTAGTAGACATAAATCCAGCAAAAATAAAGGGTCTCCTAGGTCGTGTTAGTAGATAAATCAGAAAAGAAGTAAGCGGTATTAAACCTAGTAGTAGTATCAACAATATGCAGGACAGCTTTACCCTCGAGATAGACAACATCGCAGACGATTTCATAGTTAAAATAGCAGTCGTCTTTAAGCGAAAATTTAAATCTCTAAGGGGCTCCAGCATTTAATTAATAGCATTCGCAGACCTTAGTTAACTGCTCAATAGCTGCCGTTCAAACAGGATAATAGCTAGCACAGCTCAAAAGGGCTGCCAACTTAGCGACAGAGGGATAGCCAAAACGGCAATAGAGACAACAAAGCTCAATATCAGTCAAGTAACAGGTCAGAACCTCTTCATTATCCAGCAAGAGCCACGCATAGCCCCATTTGCAGATAACTAGAGCAGCTATATTACCCTAAAATAGATAATTACAGAGGTTATCAAAATAGATACCCATTCAATCCATATTGCTCAAACACAACAAGAAAGGGGTATTTACAGGTATAACGTAAAACACCATATTACCAAATACAGTATCAACTACAATAGTGCCAAAAGAGTCCTTAAATAGCCCATCTCCAAAGCGCACTTTCGCTTAGCCAGCATTCGCCATATTAACTGAAATCAACAGTCAAATACGCTACAAAGCAACAACTTGCTATTAGCCAGCAGTGGATACGCCAGCTGCGCCTAAATCTAGCATAATACCCTAGAAAACGTCCTCAGAGTATCTACTATTAAGCATAAATAGGTAGCAAGGGGTAGCACTACTAGACAGAGCAAGCTAAGTAGAGGGGAGATTGGAATAGAGTGCTAGATCAGCAGTAGGGTCAATACCCATAACTATATAGAAAGTAGCTTAATTCAGTAGAGATTTAACCAATTTATCGCCATTAATAGTGAAGGAGGTCTCAGCAACAAAAGCAGTAAATTCGTAGGAAGAGGAAGAAGAAGAAGAGTTCAAGAGCTCCAAATCCTAGGGATCCTACTAGAAGAAGTATTCAACTTCAGTATCAGTATCATCATCAGGCTCATCATCACCCTCAAATTAGAGGAGGAAGGCAACAAAATCATATTCAGTAACGTTTTACAAGTGCTTAGCGTACTTATTCTTAAAGTTATTATACTCTTTATCTCTTTCCTCCTTAGAATGCTTCTATAAGCAACACTCAGGCTTGCAGCATATCTAGCATCTTTAACCTTAGTGGCAACTAAATAACTTAGGGCGAAACTATTAATTTAGCTAGTTTTAGTGATATCTACTGCTATTATTCTTGCAAAAGTTGCCTCAACTGCCTTAAAAGCGTTAATCAGTATATATAGCATTAGTTTCAGTAGGTAAGGCATCCTCTTATATTTTATCCGTTATGAATTAGATAAGGCTCTAATTCATATGGGATACTATACTAATAGCTAAATGAAGGGAATTATATAAATCTTAGAGGTTTAAAGGGCGCCGATATAGCATAAGCTCGCACTCTCAAACTCCTTAGCAGGCACTTCAGATCTTGCGACAAAGTAGCCTATCGCCATTATTATATTCCTTACCAAGGGCTAGTTTAATAGTAGATAGGGTCTTAAACAGGATTTTGAGGTTTTTAGCAACAGATTTATTAGGATTCTTTCGCATAAAGTTAAGTCATATAGTATTATCCCAAAGGTCCTCATTAGTAATATAAAACTCGTTAGTTTTAAAATACTCCTTTATCTAGGTAACTATTTCATAGTAGAGGGGCTAGGGGAAAATAGGGGCAATATACTAAAAGTAGTACTCTTAAGCATCTCCCTTCAGCATAAGGGAAAAAGCTTCAGCGTACTATCATGCAGAGATGCCAGCTTTAGCATAATAATCCTTAAAAACCAGCAATTTAAACTCCAAAACATCTAACTTACCGCTACTATACTTAAGGTTATTATTATTATAGAACTTAGTGAGACTCTTAAGCTAATATAAGGTGGGGGTATTATTAGAAGGGGTTAGGGGCTAGTAATAGTTACGTAAAGGAGGGTTCCAATTAGTTGATTTACTAAATTTGAGGTTAAAATTAATATCTCAGGCATCGTTTTTATAGTTTTAGCTAGGCAAAAACAGTAGCGGGTAGCCACACTAAATAGGCTGAGGCTAAATAGGCTGAGAAGAGGATAATTAGATAGGGGGCTATTATATAAGTAAAATAGGTTTAACTAAGGGCTTTTAGGCAGGGGCAGTAGTAGGGGCAGTAGGTTTAATAGTATAAAATATAAGCTTAAGTAGCTAGGTTAAGTCGTTATAGAAGTCCTAATTATGCTTATATCTCGTAATGAGGGAGGGAAAGAGCGATTTAATAGAGTTGAAGTCCTTATTAGTCCATAGATAGTATTTAGTCTCTTTAGCAACAGCAGCAAGGTTATCCCTAATTTAGCAATATTTAGATAGAATAAATACTCTATTAAGAATGAGGATTTTCTACAGGGCCTTAGTAGTAATAGAATGTATATATTCGAAAATCTTAATGATATCTTAGAAGTCTTCGCTATAGTTAGCCTATAGTTAGTAACCTTAGATTCCTAATTTGAGGTATCAGCTAGCAAAATAGGTAATATAGCTAGCAATTTTAGCAGGGTCTTGCTCCTTAGGGTCAAAGCTTCCAACTTAGCCATAGGTATTTAGGTTAATAATATCTACAAAGTCCTAGGGGACTAAGATAGTAGATAGATATCGAGGGGTAGGGCTCTTAGGTTGCTGAGGGGAAGGTGCTATAGGGGAAGGAGTAGGGGAGGTATTATTATCATCAGCTATCATAGGATAAAACCACATTCAGAAGTTAGGAGTAAGAGGGTTCACAAGCTAATATTAGTATCTCATATACAGGTCGTCCACCCTAAGCTGCAGCTTCAGGGCCATAATCTACATATTAGACGACTTATAGATACTACTACTAATCTTCTTCTTACTAATAGACCTTCCTATAGTCTTCCCAAGTAGGGCTTCCTAAAGAGGGCACTTCCCATAAGGGGCTTCCTAAAAAGGGGATCTTATTTTCCTAAAGAGGGGATCTTACTTCCTAAAGAGGGGATATTGCTTCCTAAAAAGGGGATCTTTCTTCCTGAAAAGGGATCTTTCCTAAATAGGACGTCCTAAAGAGGGAATTATCAAAGGTCTTAGTCAAAAAGTAGTTATTTAGAAGGAGGGGCTCAATAGATAGATACAAGAAGAGGGGTTTATAATCAAGCAATTTAAGCAGTCTCAAAAGACTTAGCTAAGCTATTTCACTAGGGAAAAACAAATGCTATCAACAATTATTAATTAATAGTACTACTAAACCTTCACTACTAGTGAGGTATTATTTCTCTAAAGGTACTAATACCCTACTAAAACCCAAATTTAGTTAATATAATAATAAGAGTATAAAGTATGGGAAGGATTTTAATAGAAGAGTAGCAGGCCAGTAGGCTAATGATACCTCAAATATAGGTTAACTACCCTAGGCCGCAGCTTCAGGGCGTAGTCCATTCATTAGGCGATTTACTGCTAATAGACTTACTAGCAGTCTTCTAAAGGCGCGGAAGGGGGGGGGGGGGGGGGTTCAACAGTAATAAAAAACAGCAAAAAGAGGCTGAAGAAGGAAGAGTCTTAATACTAAAGTTATAGATAGGAGGAAGTTCGAAGAGAAGTAGGTAGGAGAGAGGGTATTTAAAGAGGGGGGGGGGGCGCTATTATTATTATTATTAAATAGGCAAAAGATATAGCCCAAAAAGATAGCTAAAAGAGAGCTCAAAAAGAGCCTTTTGCGCGTATTAAAACAAACAAACCCAATAGGGTAAAACCGAGGGGGGGGTTAGTTATAGCCAAATAGCTCGAAAGAGAGCTCAAACAAGGCCTTTTAAGCATAGCAAAACAAACAAATCAAATAAATCCAATACGAGGCCGAAATAACTTACTTTATGCGGGCGGTTGGGGCTTACCGCAGTTTCAGAAGGCGCGTTTATAGCAGCAAATTAGCGTAGCTGCCGCAATTTCAACGTAGTTAACATAGCTGCCGAAATAGCGGGCAAAATAGCCAAAACAGCAGGCGGGTAGCAACATCAAAAGTCTCTCTTTTGCGAGCGGTCGGGGCTCACCGCTTATTGCTATATCTAGAGGGTTTAAAGTAGTTAATTTAATAGCAAAAGAAGAGTAAAAAAGGGAGGTTTTTGAGGTGGGTAGTAGAGGTAATAAAGGTGGGAAGGTTAGCAAAGTAGTAAGTAGCGCCAAAAGAGGGCAAAAGAGGTCGAAATACGCCAGAAAAGGTCGAAATACGCCAAATCGACATAGTTAATCAAAAAAGATCGTGTTATTTTAGCGTTTTAGCGTTTTAGCGGAGGAGTCAGTTATGGGAGGAGTTGTTTATGGGAGGTTTTCAGTAGCTACAAAGACAGCGGAGGGTGCCAAAAGAGGGCAAAAGAAAGTAACTACCTAAAGAGAGCAAAAGAGGGTTTTAGAAAGTAATAACTTTGCCAGCGCAACGAGGTTATCACAGAGAGTCATAAACGTCTTACAACGAGGTTATCATAAAGAGTCATAAACTTCTCAGAAGATATCAAGTGATATTGCGGGATAGGCCGCAGCTATCATCAAAACGGTGGGGGATCCAAAACTTCACCCACAGTTAACAATAACTTCAGAGATATCAAAAACAGAAGCGGAGGCCGAACCATCAGCTTCTAAACTAAATCTCTATTAGCACGATATTCAATAATAGGATATAGGGGTGCTCTAAAGCTCCAAATAGCGCTCCATCCAACGAGGGTCAAACAGAGCGGAGGCCAAACCGTCAGCTACTTAAATAAATCTATAGATTTTCACTACTCTTTCAATAGAGGGCCCAGTCAAATCAATCAATATAACGTCTCTTCAGTTATTTTATTTTAACCTTACTAATCTATAGTTACAGTAGTTAAGTAGTATAACAGTAAAGTTAACTACTAATCAGTATTAGTCTCACAAAGACTAGATCTAGAAGGTACGGGGGGATAAACGTAGTATTCAAAGTAGTAATAATATCTAATGAAAGAAGGTATCTAGAAGGGTAGCCAGCGAAAGGAGGAACGATATAGTAGACTAACGAGGTGAGTCATATAACTGAGGTCACATAACTACCACGTCAGGTAACTAAGGTCACATAACTACCATAGTCGACGTTCCTGCCCGCTAGGCCACGGGCCCGACACTTAGGTCGGGTCCGGATAGGCGAATATCCCAACAATAAACTTTAGATCTATAGGTTATATTAGCTAGCGCGGGAGCTATTATTACTAAAGCTATTAAATATAGACCCTAATCTTATTAAAGCATTATCTATAGGCGGGCGAGCTTAAATAGAGGAGCCTAAGTATATAGATATATTATTCTGGGCTAATAGCACTAGGCAGCGGAGTTATAAGGCCTAATTAGATTAGCTGGGGCCTAGCTAACCTTCTGGGGAGACTCTATACTACCTAATCTAAGTCTCAAAATTTATTAGGTAAGCTAGCATTAAAGTGCCTTAATTAGAGGCAGGTAATAAGCCTAGCTCCACGAGATCAGAAGAGCTACTAATAGGGCTAGCGGCAGGTAGTAGGTTATTCTACTTAAATTATTAGACAGTTATTCTCAGGCGGGGGCAAAGAGAGAACTCTAGTAGGATAAGCTTAAAGCTAAATTCCTTAGTAATATCTATAATCTAAAGTAAATAGGTATAGTTAATAAACTCTATTTAATTAGAATATATCTCTACTAGAGTTATTTTCTATAATAGCGATTTATAGGGGTCTATAATTAACTCCCTAGTAATAAATTGGAACTACTCTAGAACTATTAACTTATATTCCTATAAGCTAGCCCACTAAATAATAGTAATAGTATAGATAAAGAAGTTAATATATTTAATTAAGATAGGGGGCGTATTAATAGATTTATAATAGCTGCAAAGAGAATAGATATTATTTAGAAATTATTACTTAGCTTTAGGAAGGCTTTAGCTTAAGGTATACTAGTAGATAATACTATAGACTTAGTTAAAGATTATATTAATAAAGTATCCTCCAACTAGATATAGAATAATAATATACTAAGTAGATATAATTGCCTTCTATTTCTGAACTATAATCTAGTAGTACTTAGGGTTCTAATTAGAGCTAAAGAGCTACTTTATTAGTAGGATATAGATATTTAAGGCTGTGAAAGTTAATACCTATAGTTTACTATTTAGCTATCTAGTAAGCCTTATCCCATTCTATCTAGGCTCAGTTCTAAAGTCAGCCCTATATATTAAATAGGTTAATGAGGTGCTTTATAGATATGTTGTTACGGGCTACGCCCGGTTGGAACCATCTGGGCTTCTGCCCAGATCCACCGCTCTTAGGGCTCACCCAGTAGCCACCCACAAACCCAGCGTAACCGTGCTGAAGCGGGAAACTCTTCCTTTTTCCTCTTCAACTTCAAATAAACAGTATTACGCCACCTCATATCGCACAGACTCGGGTCTAGCCCTTCGCATATATCCTCATTAAGCTGCTCCCCAAGCAACGTGCCCTAGCAACCCTAATCGAACTAGCTTAGTATGATCCGCTGCAGAGTAGCGTAGCTGCTAGGATAGAGGTAAAAGTATAGGGGGAAGTTACTACCACGGAACGCAAGACTCTAATTAAGGCTGGGATTAGTGCCCCAAAAGTAGAAGGGGGTAACTTTATCGCAGTAGCCTCTAAGCAGCATCTAAGAAGCATTAGAGTTAAAGTAGCGCGAGGATATTAGGTTCATAATAAGCAGATAATTATTGCGCTAAAGGACCCTATCAGCCGACTAATCTCCAAGCTAGTGGGTCCTATTTTATCTAGTAATCATATCTTATAATTTATTTAGCTATCCCTAAACAGGACTATTAGCGCTATGTGAAGGCTCCCAAGCCTAAGTAACTGCTTTATAAGCTTACTATAGTTCTAAGTTATATAAGATTCTATTATAAGCTAGTTGTTAGGGGAAAGGTGAGACCTACTTAGGAGAGAGCAAAGGAGCAGGAGATAATTAATACCTAAGGGTAGAGAAAAGTAATAAAGATTTACTAATTAGAGTGAAGAAGGTAGAAAGATAGTTATAAAGAGTATAGATACGTATTATTATGGGAAGAAGTTATCTAATTAAAGAGAAGGTAGTAGGAAATAGTAGTTAAATAGCCTCGCCCTTAGCGCTAGCAGGCAGCAGCAGAGCTAGAGCGAGAGGGCATAGTTAGATTAAATAAGAAAGTTATAGAGCATATAACTAGCTAAGTAAATACTGAGGAAGGTATAAGTTAATCTAGGTAACGTTAGTAGAGAGTAGGAGAGTAGTAAATAGCAGGCGAAAAGATTAAGTAAGAAGAGGGAGAATATAAATAGCTTTAATCCAGCTGATTAAGTAATATAAGCTAATGGCTACTACTAGATCCAGAAGGTAGAGAGGTAGTTTATCCTACTAAGAGCAGCTTTCTAGCTAGTAATTATACGCTCGTTATAGGAGCTAGAGGATAATAAGTTAGTACTCCTAAGAGTATAAGAAGCTACCCCCCCTCCCCTCTAGCTAAATATTAGTCCTTCTACTTTTCTAAGCTACTATCTACTAGTTACTTAATCCTTTAATTAATCTCTTTATACTTTATATAGCTAGACTAAGTTGTTATAATAGCAGATAGCACCCTCAGAATAACCTAATTAAAGGCTAGGGATATCTACTATTACAGTTAGCTATCCGACAGTAGGGTTCTGCTAACAGAAGCTAAGGGATGACGCTAGGTTGATAGTGTGGTCTTGCTATGCTATGTGGCTAAATGAATCTTGGGGTTCCAGGAGTATAGTGATTAGTTATAGTCCTTATAAGGGGGTTGTAGTATAAGATGAAGCTGAGAGTACCTATTGGGGTAATTATGAAGTTAATTGCTAAAGAGCTATGGAAGTCTGTTCTTAGGAGTCCCAAGTCTATACTATATATAAGTCCCGAATAGTCCTTTTTACCCCCATTACTAATTACTAACTGGGTACTAGTAATTGCTTAGTAACTACGGGTGAGCACTTAGTGGTTATAGGTGAGCGCTTAGTAGTTCTTTCTGCACGCTTAGTCTTATCTTATTGCTATATAACTTATACCATAGTTCTTCTATATTGTGAGCATCCTAATGTTCCTGTGATCCTATAATATAAATATCTTGCCCTAGCCGTCTGATGCTTAGGTGGTTTGGTTAGTTGTTATCCTTATATAATGGGTTGTAATATTAGGTCTCTCTTTTAAAGGTCTTATCCTCAAGACCTAATATAAATAGGTTATTAGTCCTAGGTTGGGGACCTATTAATTATATATCCTGATTTACTTATAATGCTGATACTATATCAGGTTGCGTTCCTAAAAATTCTATAATCTCCACGCTTCGTTATTATTATTGTTCTTTGAATATTGCGGAGAATGGTTTTGAAGTTATGCCTTGCTATTATTATTGTTCTAAGGGCTTATATTATAAGATATTGCCTGGGTCCTTGGTTTATAGCGAGTGCGTTACTATTAGTAGTACTTATTGTTTATATAATACTTCTAATAATGCGATCTATTAATATTTGTGGTGTCTTTTATTTATTATTCCGTTGCTAATTCGTTTTTATAGTAGAACGCCTAATAGTTAAGTCTTAGCGTCTAGATAATAAGGAGGAGGAGATAGAGGAATTGTTTTGAAAGAGAATAGAAGCGCTGTAGAAGGCGCAGGCTGAAGTGAATGAGACGCTTGTGAAGCTGGATTGCGTTTGTAAGGCTAAGAGGATAGTTTTTAAGAAGGGTTGTAAAGAGACTTCTATAGTAGTTGCGGAGGATGAAGGGTTGGGGGGTTCTTCTATTAAGCTTCTTTTGGTCTATGAAGTGTAATTGATGGGGGGTTTTAGTGTGGTGGATTTGGATATAGTCCTAGGGGATTAGAATCCTAGCACCCCGAACCTTTTGTTAGGTGAGGCGTCCTAGTTTGCTAGTATCCCTAGTTATATAAATAGGTTAGAATCTCGCGGTTGGTCTTATTGTGGTGGTCTAATTATTAGTTGGGGTTAGATAAATCGGGTCTTATTTCTGTATGTTCCCTTAGGTGTGGATGCTGTTTGTGGTTTATTTGCTTTTTATTATTTCTAGTATATGCGGAGTTGATCTTGCGCGTGTTTGAGGTTTGTGGTTGGTTCCTATATATTGTCCTTATGTTTGTAACCTTTCTATTTAATGAGGTATTGGGTTTTATTTTTGTTTTTAATGTAGTTGATGATTTGTTTGATTTCATATTCCGGTTTATTTGATTCTATAATAATAAGGTTGTTTGTTTGTAATCCTTATGGTGCTAGTTTGAGAAGTGAAATGTGAAAGATTAGATAGTACTTTATGGTATCTAGTAGTGAGAGTTTGTAGCTAATATCTAATAGTTTTTTGTTGATTTGAAATGGTCTAAGTTTTTTGTAGTCTAATTTATCGCTTGGTCGCTTGGTTTTAATATTTCGTTAAGTGAGGTAGATGCTATCTCCCTCCTTTAGAGTTAGTCCCTTAACTCTTTTCTTGTTGGCGTATTTGCGCATGCGTTCGCGTATGAATTTGAGGTCCTTGGGGAGTTCCTATTGAATTTCTCGAATTTTCTTGATATTTGCTATAGCTTTAAGTGCTGCTAGGCCCTGTCGTGGTTCTCTATATGCAGTGGGGTTAAATCCGTAGTTGAGATAGAATAGTAATTCTTTTATACTTTCTCCTACTGCGCTATTATAGGCGAATTGGGCTATTAGTAGTA